>SOMO01000511.1:34678-47171 GCA_028128575.1 Paedocypris carbunculus
GTACTTTGCACCACTGGTTTTCCCCCAACTGTTGCATGAACAAACTGGCAAAAACAAGGCACAGAAACACAAAATTCCAGATTGCCAGACGATTTGCGACGTTGATGAACAAACCACCGGGCGCAAAATGTCAGCCGAAGTGACGTGCCAACATCTGGACTTTCTATCTCTCGACATTTCCGCGAAAACACTCGCCCTACACAAACATGCATGTACAAGACCTGCACATGAACGAATTTGAATTTGAAGTTGAATTAGTGTGTGATGCTGAAGGAAGCCACTCACCGGAACCACACGCGCCCCGCTGGATGAACAGCACCGGCGGCTGCTGGAGGCTCTGCGCCCGGTTGCTGATCCGCTTCAGCTCGCAGATGTTTCGGTAGGACACCCCATCACTGCCACACACCGGGTCGCTGGTCTTACACACGCAGACGCCGCTTTTCCCTCGTCTCCGGACGGTGGAGGAGAAGCTCACGCCTCCGTTCACCGAGCACTCCAAACTTTCCCCACACACCGGGTCGCCCAGCTTCCCCACGCCGCCGCAAGCCTCGCCTTCCCCGGACGCGCACACCAGGCAGCAGTCGCAGTGGTCCATCACCTCACCCGTCGGACAGTCGTTCTGCATGGCCGGACACATGGACTTGTCACAGGGACTCGGGCAGCCGCCGACCGCGTAGCGTTTACTCAGACGCGCATCCCCGTGCAGCGACTTTACGAGGAGAAAGACGCAAAAAAGCGCGACCCAACTCATATCAGCCACGTTGTCCAAATGTCAAAAGTAAAGTAAAGTTACGAGCGGTCGGATTTAAGCATGAAAGGGAGAATTCAAGCTGCAGAGATCGAGCCGTCTGGACGAAGCGATCACAGTGCGCGATTCTGCCAGCGCAGCGTTTATAAAAGCGCGGAGGATTCCACGCGCACACTTCAGCGCAATGACAACAAGCGCTGTGATTGGTCGAGGCGAGAGAAACCTCCTTGATCCGAATTGCAGGGCAAAGACAGTTATGCGAAAGGTAGTCAAGCTTAGCTGCACTTGTTATGAGAGTATTTTTTTATACATACTGTGTTATCTTTTATGACATTCACTGTTACTTTGTTTCATTGTGATTCTAATTTATGGCATTCATACCGGGAAGCAATTTAAGAATTTCATTGTACTGTATATGGAACTGTACAAATGACAATTAAAGCTTAGAACTTTGAACTAAATGCTAATAAAATGTAATACAAAAATATATAAATAATGAAAAATACACACACACACACACACACACACACACACACTCAACAGCGACTATGGAGATTATCATGATTCTGAATAACTTGTATTTACATTAACGGATTTAATTGGCTATACAGTATAACACAATCAAAAGAGGATACTTGCACATACAGTGTCATTAAGATGTTTCTATATATTCTTAATTAAACTATTATAATTTGGTTATATAGAACAGTCACACAATTACTAAGATTAAAAACTAAAAGGTAGTATTTAAATATATACTGGACCTGGACTCTCACCCACTGGTGGACTCACGCACTGTCTGCTCTGGAGAGCAGCTTCAGTGGTAGACTGATTCACCCCCGCTGTGTGAAGGAGAGATATCGCAGATCTTTCCTGCCTGCTGCGATTAGACTCTACAATTTGAATTTAAATTTGAGCTGGTGACTGGAACTGTGCTTATGACGGGCAGCGCTACTTGTTCATTTATGGTCTGTGTTTGTTTGTTTGTTATGATGTTATGGTGCAGTGCNCAGCCGCCGACCGCGTAGCGTTTACTCAGACGCGCATCCCCGTGCAGCGACTTTACGAGGAGAAAGACGCAAAAAAGCGCGACCCAACTCATATCAGCCACGTTGTCCAAATATCAAAAGTAAAGTAAAGTTACGAGCGGTCGGATTTAAGCATGAAAGGGAGAATTCAAGNAATCCCGCCTGATTATAGTTTTAATGCAAGTCATTTCGCTTTTGTGGAAGGAAAATGTTCTGCATTGCTTCCCGTGCCACCAAGAACCTGAATTCCGGCTTCAATGGTGTAAACGGAACCTAAAGAGCCATTGAACCGCATAAGACTACTTGGAACAACAGAGTCAACGTTTTTACTTGACCGATGCAAGTCTGTGCTTGAATTGTGGTGATGCAGTGGTTACAAATTTGGGTCTCATGGTTAAGATCAAAGCTGTTGGCTGAGAGGTTTGAGTCTGATCCGCTGGGTTACTATAAGCCAGGAACAAGCAGCAACAAGCTCCTGATTTCCATCAGATGATGATGTATGGCTGTTTAGCAACCAGATTTTAAAAAGGGGCTTATATTAAAGAATGCTTTATTTGATTTCTTTCAAACTAAACTCTTTAGTCAACATCGAGAGAAATCTGTTTTCCTGGATCTTGCTCAAGGCTTCCGATCGAACCCTGTATTCAGCTGAGACAAATGTGTTTGCAAGAGAGACCTGTAATTTACAAGAGTCGAAACAGCAAAAAACAAAAGATTCTGAAATGCAGGCTTTATCTCGGCCCTCGTTTTGTCTATGCATTATTTTTAGAAATATTCAGTGGTGGAAAGAGAACCTGAAAACCATCCTTGAGTAAAAGATACTTCAGTGTAAAAATTACTTCACTTACAAGTGACCAATTCCAAGAAGACTTGAGTAAAAGTCATAAAGTATCTAATTTTAAAATAACTTAGGTATTTAACTTTAACGAATTTAGTATTTGGCTTAAACAAATGTTTGGTCTCAATGTTCTTGGAACTAATTCTTGCTCTTTTTGGCGTGAAAATAAGGCCAGCACTGCTTCACTGGTTATAAATATCGTCCAGTACCTTCAGCATCCTGCAGATGGCGGTAAAATGCTGACTTGTCGCACAAGATCACAATGTAGCGAGTAACGGTAAGCGCATATTCAATTGTAGTGGAGTAAAGAGTACAGTGACTCAATCAAAAATGTATTCAAGTAGAGAGTAAAGGTTATATAGTTTTTAATACTCAGTACAAGTACAAAGTAGCCAAAATACTTAAGTAACAACATCTATTTACTCAAGTACTTTACACCACTAGAATTATTGAATCAGTACTTTTATTTTTCACACATTTTATTCACACAGTTTGAGTGCATATTTTAACCTGATTGAAATACTCGCAGAAGGTAATCTCCACAGCAACTATACAAATTAAAAAACATTGCTTTGGTAGATGGTCAGCGCTTGGCAGCAAGTTATGAATGATTTCATTCTGTGTTAAAGATTGCAGGCAAAAGAGAACAAAGCATGACAATACAAATGTGTAGTTTATTGGAGAAAGGCATAGTGAGACTAACCAGTTCCAGATGAACATTTAAACCAGACCAGAAGATGAAGCATTGTTGAAGCCAAAAGAATAAAAAGTGTTCCATTTTATTCCATTGCAAATCAATACTTTTAAATACAAACACAAGATTTTACATTTAAATTTTTTTTTTTTAAAATTTTCACATAATGGTGCGTTTGTTCACATGATCTAAATACGTATCTCAAAGAGATGAAAGCCAAAGAGATTAAGCGCTTTCTGACAAATGTTTTGTTAAAAGTTTGGCTTATATGCTGTTTTTTACATTACAAAAGATCTACCAAGGATTTAAAAAAAAAGTGCTTAAATACTCTTGCCAGATGTTCTGTAAAAAAAAAACTGCAGTATGTTAACTCAAGTTACTCCTGTAGATTGGAACAATTGAAAAACACTCGCTGACATGGCGACTTCTTTTATCGGAGGAACTGCCTATAAATTCTATAAACCGAAATAATATGTCAGGGTTTTTTTTGCTGTTCCTGTGTAAGATGATCTCACTCTTGGCTATCAGACTGCTAACAAAGTGAGAAGAAGTGGTGTGACAGAAAACTTCCAAAGGACGAGAGTTACAGTCATGGAGTCTGGTTACTGTTATGTAAGCTGCGTCTAATGCCGCTGTGCCGGGTTAGTAAGGCCCTCGGTGTTTATTTGAGTTCAGTCAAGGTCTATAGCGGTGCACAGGGAGTAGGAAGCAAGTCCTTACTATGGGAAAGTCTGGTATTTATTACAGAGACCAAAGGAGACTAAGCTGTTGAGTGCTGGAAACGGAGCCGCAGAGAAAGTGCTAAAACTGTGATTTTTGTCTCTTGATGTCAGAGAATTATGCCACTGGTACAGATTTGGCTTTCATTATATGCTAATTTAACAGAGCCAAACAAAGGCTGATTATTCAGAGGAAGAGCACGGACTTCGACAAAGAACAAAAAATGACTCTGACTCGAAACGTCCACAAAACAAGTGATGGAAAGAGAGGATGAGGTCCATCAAATGTCACATGTGGTGTAAAACGCTTAGAAAACGGAGAAAAAAGCTTAGAAAGAAAGAGATGGATGAATAACAGACAAGACGCTGATAAAATATGCATCCCGTACACATTTGTTTCGCAGCTGAGAATATCTGCAGAACTCTGGAGGGGAAAAAGCGCTGAATAACCATGAAAGCCACAGAACAAAAGCAGAAAACATAAGACAGGAAGGCAGAGAGCAGAGGACTTTCCTTCTACGGAAACATAGGCCTGCTTTTCTTTTCCATAAGCCAGAGATTCACGTGGAATTGACGAGTGGATGTGGATCATGAAGATGATTTTAATAGGAACAACAGCATTCTCGTTAAAATACAAGAACTCGTTTGTAGAAACATCAGCCAGAAACCAGCTTCAAAATGCTACTTCACTGCAAAAAATAAATTCTTGACAGGCCAAAAAATCTTGAAATTAAGACAAAAAAATACAGTTTTTATTTTTACAAGATAAATTAACTATCTCCATTGGCAGATAATTGTACTTGATTTAAAGGCTCATGCTGTATTTTATTTTCTTATTTTTTCATGTGGATTTTTTTGCAGTGTTCAAAAAGTATTTTGCATATGATGTGCAAGAGATTTCCTCCATGCACTCATGCAAAACTGCTAAAGGAAAAAAATCTAGTCTTTCTACTTCAGTAAAAATGACCTAAATCCATGGCCAGCTAAACATCTGCAGAGGTGCAAGCAGACCTTCAGATCCAGATGCAAATGACATCATGTGCTCTGCAGCACAGTCTGTTTTCTTTGGTTGAGGCCTGAGTTGGAACCCACAGACCTCTCACAGCTTGGCGCTTTGCTCGGAGCCTTCATTAGACTGACACGCAGACACAGGACACATCTCAATCCTGAGTACAGCCTTAGAAGACAGAATTCCACATTTTACGTATGTACCACTGGACATGGATGATGTGATGTACAAACATTCAATCATCCACATAAAGGATAGATCAAAACAGATCGACTTTCAGACAATTAAAGGCTTCACTGCCAGGGCTTCTTTCGTCAAAAAACAATGAAGGTACAAGAAGATTAGGAGATTTCATTTCAGCTAACTTTGCAGAGACACACACAAGCTATTAAACAGAACCAACGTTGTCATTTAACGATTGGCTTTTGCGTTATCTCCAACAATTAAAGCACAACCCAATACAGGCTGCTCATATTCATCTACGGAGACGTTCCAGCTCAAACATACACAAAGAAAGATGTGTCCAGGTTCAGTTTGAAGAAGGAAAAACAGTATTTTCAAAGCACAGATGTTTGTTTGAGCCTTTTACATGACTTAAAAATCAGGTCTTGATGGAGTTTTGATCAAGCAGCATTTTTAGATCGTAATAGTGGTATTTTAAAGTGTAAAGAGTACCTGAAACCATACTTGAGTAAAAGTACTGTATGAAGTTACAAGTGACAAGTCACCAATTCCAAGAAGACTTGAGTAAAACTTGTGAAGTATCCAATATTTAAAGAACTTGAGTATTTTACTCATACTGAATTTAGGCTAGTAAAAAAAGCAACTCTTGATTCTTGATATGAGGTTTTATTCCCTAATATGGAAATTAAGTTTAACACCTCAGTGTTTCAAAATGGCAGAACCAAAATTATTTTAAAAAGAACAAAAAGTCAGTTTGTCGGTCAAATTCAAATTTGCAATAAAGTGCAACTGCTAATTTACGTTCATGTGATTTAGCTCGTAAATAGCATCCAGTACCTTCAGCATCCTGCAGATGGCGATATCACCTCGTCTGCCCAAGAAATTAATCGTGGTAGATGCTGAATTGTCGCAATCGCAATGCAATGAGCAATGGTGTGAGCAATGGTGAGTGTCCATTCAAATGTAGTGGAGTAAAGAGGACAGATACTCACAAATGGAGTCAAGTAGAGAATAAAAGATGCTTATATTTTTTATACTCAGTACAAGTACAAAATAGCCAAAATACTCAAATGTAAAGTAGAATTTACTCAGGTACTTTACACCACTGGTTTTCTCCCAACTGTTGCATGAACAAACTGGCAAAAACAAGGCACAGAAACACAAAATTCCAGATTGCCAGACGATTTGCGACGTTGATGAACAAACCACCGGGCGCAAAATGTCAGCCGAAGTGACGTGCCAACATCTGGACTTTCTATCTCTCGACATTTCCGCGAAAACACTCGCCCTACACAAACATGCATGTACAAGACCTGCACATGAACGAATTTGAATTTGAAGTTGAATTAGTGTGTGATGCTGAAGGAAGCCACTCACCGGAACCACACGCGCCCCGCTGGATGAACAGCACCGGCGGCTGCTGGAGGCTCTGCGCCCGGTTGCTGATCCGCTTCAGCTCGCAGATGTTTCGGTAGGACACCCCATCACTGCCACACACCGGGTCGCTGGTCTTACACACGCAGACGCCGCTTTTCCCTCGTCTCCGGACGGTGGAGGAGAAGCTCACGCCTCCGTTCACCGAGCACTCCAAACTTTCCCCACACACCGGGTCGCCCAGCTTCCCCACGCCGCCGCAAGCCTCGCCTTCCCCGGACGCGCACACCAGGCAGCAGTCGCAGTGGTCCATCACCTCACCCGTCGGACAGTCGTTCTGCATGGCCGGACACATGGACTTGTCACAGGGACTCGGGCAGCCGCCGACCGCGTAGCGTTTACTCAGACGCGCATCCCCGTGCAGCGACTTTACGAGGAGAAAGACGCAAAAAAGCGCGACCCAACTCATATCAGCCACGTTGTCAAAATGTAAAAAGTAAAGTAAAGTTACGAGCGGTCGGATTTAAGCATGAAAGGGAGAATTCAAGCTGCAGAGATCGAGCCGTCTGGACGAAGCGATCACAGTGCGCGATTCTGCCAGCGCAGCGTTTATAAAAGCGCGGAGGATTCCACGCGCACACTTCAGCGCAATGACAACAAGCGCTGTGATTGGTCGAGGCGAGAGAAACCTCCTTGATCCGAATTGCAGGGCAAAGACAGTTATGCGAAAGGTAGTCAAGCTTAGCTGCACTTGTTATGAGAGTATTTTTTTATACATACTGTGTTATCTTTTATGACATTCACTGTTACTTTGTTTCATTGTGATTCTAATTTATGGCATTCATACCGGGAAGCAATTTAAGAATTTCATTGTACTGTATATGGAACTGTACAAATGACAATTAAAGCTTAGAACTTTGAACTAAATGCTAATAAAATGTAATACAAAAATATATAAATAATGAAAAATACACACACACACAGACACACACACAACAGCGACTATGGAGATTATCATGATTCTGAATAACTTGTATTTACATTAACGGATTTAATTGGCTATACAGTATAACACAATCAAAAGAGGATACTTGCACATACAGTGTCATTAAGATGTTTCTATATATTCTTAATTAAACTATTATAATTTGGTTATATAGAACAGTCACACAATTACTAAGATTAAAAACTAAAAGGTAGTATTTAAATATATACTGGACCTGGACTCTCACCCACTGGTGGACTCACGCACTGTCTGCTCTGGAGAGCAGCTTCAGTGGTAGACTGATTCACCCCCGCTGTGTGAAGGAGAGATATCGCAGATCTTTCCTGCCTGCTGCGATTAGACTCTACAATTTGAATTTAAATTTGAGCTGGTGACTGGAACTGTGCTTATGACGGGCAGCGCTACTTGTTCATTTATGGTCTGTGTTTGTTTGTTTGTTATGATGTTATGGTGCAGTGCGTTATGGTGATGTTTGTTTAGTTATTTGTTCGGATTTGTTGTTGCTGTTGTGACGTGAAATTTCAACGCTGTGGGACTAATAAAGGATTTTTCAATTCAATTCAATTCATATATATGGTGCTATAATTTGCTCTTTGAAAGAAGTATGCCACATTTTTGTGGCAACACAGATTGCGGTGTTCATGGAAGAGAACGACTCCAGGAATTTTTCAGACACTATAAAGCATCGTACCACTTTTTTTTTTTTTTTTTTTTTTTTTTTAACAATGTTTCTCGGATCGTATAATCATGTCTTTAAAACTGGTCTGATGTTGATTTTTTTTAATGAGTCGCATAATAAATCTAAAGGAAAGAGATAATAGACGTTTTTACGAACCAGAACCACGGGCTGTTTAAAATTTATAGTATCTTTACGAGGGATTTGGTTATGGAAGATGTCCCCAGCTTGAGAATTATGAGAGGTTGTTATGAAAGTCTGAGAGTTCTAAACTAAAAAAAAGGAATGATCCTCAAAGAGATTTCACTTTAAATTAAACTGAGATCATGACTACAAAAAAAAAAAAAAATTTTTTAATTAGAGCTTCAGGATTTTTCAAACTGAAAACTTCATGGTGACATCTGTCTCTTCACAGCTACTGTGATGTTAGATCATTTTAAATTGGGGGGAAAAAACAAAACTGCCTCATGATAAATGATGAAAGGGCAAAGTCAAGAATAACACTTCATGTTTGAATTGCCTAATGCATAATTACAACATTACCACTTTAAATGTGTATCAAAGCGACATGTGCAACATTAAACTTATGCTGCAACTTTTAATGGCCAACAGGAGGCAACAGAGAGCCTAACATCAACCCATTACAAAACACTGTTGACCTTGTGACGACCTTTTTACGGAGGGCGGGGGGCGCAAATAACATTTCATATATCTCAGTTATTAAATCCAAACTTGGTTTATTGCTTTATAATAAATAATAAAAACAGGATTAAACTTGTTACAGCATAAAACAAACCAAAAACACCAAGAAAACGGGATTGTGAAACAAAAAAAAACAGGCACGTTTTGTGGATGGCTATTGCACTGCAGTGCAAACTGAAACATATGAGAAGCACGGTGTCATAGTAGTCATACTCAAGTCTGAACAACAAAATCAACAACACACATGCATAGTCTCACTTACCTGGACAAACCGCTGCTCTTACATTAGGAAACCCAGAGAATTATTAAATAACGTGTGGATTTCATCCACTGCTGTTNAAAAAACAGGCACGTTTTGTGGATGGCTATTGCACTGCAGTGCAAACTGAAACATATGAGAAGCACGGTGTCATAGTAGTCATACTCAAGTCTGAACAACAAAATCAACAACACACATGCATAGTCTCACTTACCTGGACAAACCGCTGCTCTTACATTAGGAAACCCAGAGAATTATTAAATAACGTGTGGATTTCATCCACTGCTGTTTAGTGAAGCAAAACCTACATTTTGTTGCAGAAACCGACTCACCCATTTGATGTGTAAATATATTCGAAAGAAAAAAAAAAACCAAAAGGTACACGAACCGTCAGTGAAGCAAACCCTAGTTTAGTCCACAGGATCGATCAATCACATTACCAGTACACAAAGATCAACATATGATCACTATAAAGAACACTAAACACAGAAAATGTCTTGTAAAAGTGAAGGATTACAAAATAAAATAACATTATTTTCTCACACAAGCACAAAGAGCCTCTTCCCAACTACAGTTAGTACAAAACGCGTTTAGTCACCGGTGATATGAATCTCTGCTGTCTGATGACATTCTGTTCATTAAATCTCTCACGGATGAATTACGTAAAGGTACATTAAGGGGTCTTTGGTGTCTGTTTTCTGTAGTAGTGTCCGCACTTATGAACATGGCTGGTGATTATGTGACAACCAGCAGGTTAGTTTCTAACAACCTCGCACTCTTGCTTTCAACAACAACCATCACTTTCCACCTGCAGACACTAAAAAATAAAGTATTTTTCGAGTTAGTGGCAAAAGTGTCAGACCTCACTGACAGGAAGATCCGCGTTTTCCAGATCGAGCGGAGACGAAGGAGCGTCGCACTCTCCAAAGCTGCTGCGTCGCCGCCATGGTGATTCGTGAGTCACTTGGAGAGGCGGGTCTCTTGCAGTGACAGGCGGGCTTGGGGGCGGGGCAGGGGGAGGAGGCTCATGAAGTGCTCGCTGTCCCAAGCCAGCCCTCGGGGGACCATGGCTTTCTGGGAAGGCTGGCATTGCAGGGCTGGGCGTCCAGGGGATGGTGTTGCCCGTGTGCTGGCGGTAGAAACAGGCATTGCCAACAACGTGCTCCTGAAAAACAACGAGGGAAAATGAAGAGCAAAGCTTCACGGACTCCAGGACTGACTGCGGGGTGAAGGATGCCGTTAGGCGCAATAGGCAAGCATTATGAAGACTGGAGAACGGTTAAGCATTGGGAGCTGTGAATTAGATCAGAGGAAGACTTCAGGAGAAGCGCTTAGCAGAAATCACGCAGTACCGGAGATCAGAGCGGCACAGCAGCGGATCAGAAGGGTTAGTATTCAGACAGCCCGGCTATCATCGCTCGTACTGGAAGAAAAGAACATGAAAGATTATGAACCTCCGCCTATTTACAGAAAGAGAGAGAGAGATAGAATGAGACAGACAGACAGACATGAGAGAGAAACATATACACAACATGTTTTTCTAAAAATAACACCTAGTACCAAACAGAGGCTGTGAAATTTAAGATTGACCCCAAAAATAAGCCCTAGTCAATATCAGACCCATAAGTGTCTTTTATCGAGAAAGATCTAGATTTTGCAGTGATGCATTAAAACTGTAGAGAATTTGCTCCATTGTCACCAGGAAACCACAGACAGTTTCTTCTAGCCACACGTTGCTTTGGTTATTCAGTGCACAAATGTACAATCGTTGCAATATGGTGAAGATAAGCAACATTTCTTCAAATGAGGGATTTCTGATTTTTTATATAAAAGTCACAGGTTAAAAATTATCAAGATTATTCTTAACCGCTGAACCTAACAAAAAACATGATCTTCCTCCAACCGTCNTGGAGGACGTGTGGTCACAGAACTCAAAAAGTTATTAAACGAAGACAGTTTATAATCGTCGCAAAAACCCCTAAAAACGTTTCTGACGTTTAAAAACCGCAAATATACGACGTATACCGTAAATAAAGAGAGGAATGTGACATGCTTCGTAAGTGTGGGTGACTGCAGTGGGCTGGCAGAGAGGCAAAGCGTGGGTTATCAATATTGACCGTTAGTTTCTATGAGGGAGCCCCAGAGAAAAGCGTGTGAAAAGGACGAAAAAAAAAAAAGTATCGTCGTTGGCAAAGTTAGCGGATCAGAAAGCGAAGTGAAGAAGATCACGCCATGTACGTGCGCATTTAGGCTTCAGCGACTGGTCTAAAGTGAAGCGGGGAGGAGGAAACGCGGGCGGAGCTCACATACGTGCTGCCTTGAATGACACGCGGTGTGTACCTCTGAATACAGGGGCTTGAATGCCTTCTGGCCTGACGTATCTGAAACAACAGTGCAAAGCTCTATTAGAGGAAGAAAGGAGGGAGAGACCGTGTCCCCAGAAAGGTTTTAGAAAGGCAACGCATACATTTCTCTCGCCTTTTAGCAAATGGCACCTGAAAACAGACAAGCTTGGATAACCTAGGCGTTTCTGAGATGTCCGGAAAAACATAACCACGTTACCGCATATTTCAGATTATATGATGCATTTAAAGTCGTAAAAAATTGATTGCGAGTGGTATTTGTGACTAATGTGCAAACTAAACGATTACTAACGATGCGTCTATAATCCGGGGCTCCTTATAGTCCAGACATACGGTACTTAAGCAACTTGAGTATATTCTACTAGAGTTTAATCTGCATAATAATCCACACGACTAGTTCAACTGATTAGCCACACGAAACACCACAAAACGACACTAATACGATCCAATTGATGAAAATAAACGCTTTTTCTCAATGAAATGACATTAACACTTAACTGGGATTTAAGTGTCTAAAAGCCTTTGGGGACACATTTGTTGGGAGGGAAAAGAAAAGAGAAAGCGCATGAAAAGAACGGCCTTGAAACAAAGGCATTCTTTGTTTCGGAGTGAAGAAATACCAATCTTTAACCCAAACCACTGCAGTCAGGAAACTTACTCGCACCCCTCTACTCCTGCTTGTGTGCGCGTGCATGTATGCGTGAGAGAGAGAGCATCATGTTAAACATTTAGAGAGAAATAAAATAAACACAAAAAGACATTTCCAAATCGATGAAAAAAATTGGCAAGAAGAAAAAAAAAGCAGATCATCAACCACACATAATTTAGGCTTGACTCAATTTGTGGCCCACTGACTGGAAAGAAGAGTGACTAACTGTTTTAAACACAGGCCAT
>SOMO01000511.1:74524-96661 GCA_028128575.1 Paedocypris carbunculus
AAAAATGTAAACAAAGCATAAGACACGCCCACATTCTTCACTAATACACAATTATTACGATTTATAGTCATTAGTTGTAACTCATCGCATGAAATAGTGATTCCATACGCTGGTCTGACGTCACTTCTTCGCTTCCCTTTTAATCTCCCATTTGTTAAGCGTCTGAATCGTCTCCGTCTACACCTGCTGGAGGGTCCGTCAGACCCCGTCGCCCTAATTCCCGTTTAAAAGTCTTTGAATGAGCGGCCCCCATCTTCTCCAGAGCGCTTGATTTATGTGCTGTTTGTGGTTTTATAGAAGGCGAAACAATTCATTTTCTCCTGAAAAGGAATTGGGTATTAATTTGAAGAAGGCCCCTGAGCACTTTTTAAGACCCCAATCATACGCCGAAGTCATTTAAAGGCTGCTGTGGACATTAGGCCCTAAAGAAAGGCTTTTAATCCTGCCTGAAGAGTGGAGCTATAGAAACGGCTGCCCGACGCCGAATCATTACCGCTAAAGGGTGAAGCTGGATTTATTCTTCACGCCCCCGAGACTATTTATTTCTGGAGAGACCCTCTCGCGCACCCCCCACCCCGGTGAGACACGGGGCGTGTGCGGAGGCAGAGAAAGGAAAAGAAATGGGATAAAGGAAGTACATATTAAGCTTTTCATTTTCCTGCCACTTAATTTCCTCGTGGCCGCCTGTGTAATGAATGTAATTGCTACCTTTGATGAGAACACTATTATCTGAATCACACTTTAAATGGGCAAACAAGGCCCCTCCCCCCACACACACCCCCTCCGATGAAAACGGGTATGAGATCTCTAATTATGCGGCAGAACAAGTGGTTTTTCTCAAAGCCGTGGCGTCGGGCACGATTGCCAGAGAGCCGCCCTGGTTACATTGGCACAAAGGCTCAGATCAGTGGCGATACACACGCCACACACAAAGATGGCCGCTCTTATCATTAATTTCCTGCACAAACCGATGAAAGCTTAATGCAGGAAATTCTCATTTAGTTGAATGCCGGCTCTCATTTGGGCTAATCTCCGTGACTGGGAAATGTGTTTTTGCAAAATCGAATAATATGGAATAAAAGGAATGCGTGGATACAAAAAAGGAAATTAAATGGTAAACTTTCTTATTGTGACAAATAAAAAAAAAGTTGTTGTTAATATAAACACATACACACGCAGTGTATTGTAAAGTGTGAATAAATACATTTTATATTTATATTTTATTTATATATACGTGTTTGTGTGTGTGTGTGTGTCTATATATATATATATATTTTATATTTATTAATAGTAATCCTTATAACCTGGTGTGTTTTCTAGTCCAAATAACACATTATTTTCTTATTGAGCAGCAAATGTTCAACATTTTATCACAATATGCATCTAAAAAAAAAAAAAAAATTCTTACATTTATATCACAAGTAAGACTTTATTCCACCGAAAGAGAATAAAAATGCCAAAAGACCACAATTCCTTGACTAAAACCGATTATTACAATTCCATGATAAACCTAAAAGCACAAAAACTGTCCAGTGTTAAACGACACTTTGTGCAAAAACAAACAACTGAATGTAATAAGGCTGTAAAAGTGAAAAACACTGTGGCTTATTTGTGCATGTGCCGCTTGATTCATCTTTTTTTGTATGACAATCTGATGCTCAAACAGACAGTTCAGTTATTCATGAAGATTTATCTCCGCACATCTCGGGATGCGCACGCGGTGAACGGCTCCTTAATAAAAGTGTCGGTGGGTCCTACACATGACGTGACTTTACGAGGCGACGCACGATAAAGCCGCTGTCACCTTATGAAGTCTGAACGCACCCGTATTACAGATCAGGACGTCACCTGAACGCTCAGCACTTTGGCCACATTGAGATGCATAAAACTAGAAAGCAGCGTCACAGTTGACAAATCACGCAATTATTCTTAAATGGCTGGCGTTTTGAAGAATATGCAAAGCCATTTGGTGCCTTAAACGTGAGTTATTATTCTTCAAAGCAAGCTATACTTAAATGATAAAGTGATAATCAATTCCTCCGACTATGATGCCACGCTCGGGGCCAGAGGGAAAAACTACTGATCACTTCTATTGGTCTGCAAATGACGGTACTTACGGGATGACAGATGGGTGACAGGAGCACCATGTGCCTTCCCGGGGTTTATAATGGCAGAACAGGCTCTGTGCTCCGGCCCGCTCGGGCGATGAAGAAGCGGCCCAGTATTAGTGGCATTTTAGCTGTATTTATTTGAAGATCTCTCCACCAAAACCATAGGCGCTAATAAAGAAGATGCTGTAATAGCTTTTGACTGGGTCCAGTCGCTCTGGATGGGGAATGAACTGTCCTTTGCTGAATTATTGTGGCCAAATGCCATTTGTACAGCTTGAAAAGTGGAGGCATTTATCCTGACTGCCACGGCTCGGCCGTAGCTCATAGTCCGGAATGATATCTCCCAACACACAGTTGCCCCAATACTCGCATTTCATGCTCAGAGCTGAAAGGGAACTAATGGATGGCACTATCTGAAGGCAGATAATTTAGAGCAACCACTGTCAAGTCTTTAAAACACATGGCCAGCAGAGAGACAGTCCTGTGCCGGACAGACAGACAGTGATAGATCATTGGATGGATGGATGGATGGATGGATGGATGGATGGATAGATAGATAGATAGATAGATAGATAGATAGATAGATGGATAGATAGATAGATAGATAGATAGATAGATAGATGGATGGAGAGAGAGATAGATGAGAGAGTTGGATGGATGGATGGATGGATGGATAGATAGATAGATAGATAGATAAAGAATTAAAATAATTAAGAGTTAAACTTAACTAAACTTAAACAAGTAAAACGTGTACATCTACTGTTCATTTTCAATGGGAGTTTGTAAGTTACTTTGTGCACAAATATCTAATTTTTGTAATTGCATTTCCGCAGAGCAAAAGATGAGAGCTCATCTGAGCAGAGAAGACGTCGGGTTATCAAGTTGTAGAGAAGAATAATCCAATAGAGTATTGATTATTGATGAAAGCTGATCATGAGCATAATTATACCCAGTTGATCTCTGTTTCTGAATCATTGTCTCACTAAAAAGGTGATTATCGGTCCAACTCCAAAGATCTTTCAGTCACGGCCGGTTAACTCTCTGGGGTTTCGGATCTCTCAACACAGCCTAATGTTTTGCAAAGTAAAATAGTCGTGCTTTCTATTTTATGCACAATTCAAAGAGTCTAAATTGTTATACTTTTGTACATTTTTGTGGAAAACATGTTTTATTTGCACGGCTTAGTGCTGCGAGGAAGCACTCCATTACTCCTCTGTCCAGTTTGAATGAAAAGCCCATTTAGCATTATTTACCTTTCAAGCGCACTGCTCGTGTCCGCCACCCTGGGCTCGTTAGTCACCGTACGAGTGGCCATAATGGGAGGGAGGACTGACCTTTGACCTCCCAGACCTCTTATCGATCTTGCGCTTTGTGCAGCTGGGCCTTTCTGATTCAATGCATTGAAGGGGGTTTTTGAGCATGACACGCACTCTACCACACCAATGTACAGTTATCAATAATCGTTATTAGCACGCCATCAGCAGTCCAATAGTTAAGACTCGCAGAGCAGGAAAGACTTTTAATAGATAAACTTGGCAGGGATATTGTTTCAATTATTCAATGGGAAAATGTTTCAAATAGTGCTCGTGTTTCCTATTTCGTCCTTTTTATAGAAAGGTTGGTGGAAATGATTACATAATTTCAATATATGTTTGTATGTGTATGTACATAAATGGAATTAATTAAAATAAAATAAATGAGATGTAATGAAATAGAGTTTTGGGAAATCATAGCTCTGTTACAGTATATTTTATATATTAATAAAATGAATATAAAAAACTTGCAGTTTCTTTTCATTTGCCTTTCGCACTATTTTTTAAAGCTTTTTTCTTTAGATCCCATCGCACAAATGCACTTTTCCTCCTTATTCTTTGTCCTTATACTGACTGCAAACCTGTGAAGAAATTACTTTGTGTTTTTTTTTTTTTTCCTTCCCTTTTTTAAAAAAAAAGTCCACATGGGGCATAAAGGAACCGAATGTAAGTATGTAATAGTTTTGTATAAATAATCAAATGACAACAAGGTTGCAACAGCGCCTGGGGACTGTAAAACAATATGTAACCAATTTTAGCTATTAAAGTGAAATGGAAAGCAAAATATATAAGAGATTGAAGGAAAGGTTTCATTCGGAGCAAGGGAATAAGACTTTTTATGGCCGAGTAGGAAGAATAGCCATGGCCATTGAGAACAAATAGAAACCTGGAATGTAAATGTAAACAATTTAAAGGGAAAAAAATGTGCCGTGCATAAAATCAATATGTCGATAATTGGCTCACTTTTCATGTACGTGAAGGTGGGTGGCTGTTCTCCCGAAGCACAGATTTGATTTGCACTTATGTTTTCACCAATAATCAATGTTTAAATTTGGCTGGAAAACAAATCAGACCTCAGTGCCCTACACAAACAAAGAAAGAAAACTAAAATGACAGGAATGACATGAAAAGACAAACACAAGGAACTATGACCGCTAAATTCACCTTTAATGAAACACACTATGCGCATGCACTAAGTGTGTGCGTAATCATTGCTCTTACTCTTTTCAATGGCGTTTTTAAAGGCCTTAATGGACTAAATGAGAGAGAGAGAGAAAGAATGAAAGAAATAGGAAGAGAACAGCATCTAAATTTGTTTGCCATTGATTTGTGGTCCGTGAAAGGCTCTGATATTTATGGTGGAAAATGCCCCTCTGCCCCCAGGACTCTGGTACAAATCAGATCTAAGATTCAGTATGACCGTTGTGAAAAATGATGATGTGAGGTGAATAAAAAGAGTCTTATCACAAATAGATTTGTGTGGTGACACTAACAAGTCCTTTTAATCTTTCAAAGTAGCCTTCTTTTCTGCTCTCAATCCCATTATATTTTTCTATTAAAGAGTGCAACTGTAGGCTTTATTTCTCCACTTTTAATTTCTAGTTCAAGATCTCTCGGGACGTCAGTTCTAAGTACTTTTCTATAGAAGCCCATTCTGTTTTTTCCTCTTACATAGCCCTCTTATTGCTCTCTTTGAGCGGTGGCAGTAGCTGCTTAATTATGTAGGGAGGCAGGAGATCTTTATTCTCTGCGTCCATGCTGATAGCATCTCATTCACTCTCGGTGTTTGAGATTTAGATTTTATCTTGACAGGCTGCCAGACAAATGGAGGTCATCCTGCTCCTCCACTGAGAAGCTGTACTTGTTCTGGACAATCACACCTTTAATTTAACAGAGATTATGCTAATGTTCTGACAAAAAAAAAAAAAAAAGATGCTTGTTTAAATACTAAAAATGATCTTAATATAGTGGCAGAACGTATATCTGCATAGAAACTCATTATATTTACACACATAAAATCTTGAAATCACAGTACCAATATGCACAAACCTTTATCATAATAATTAAATAAAAATGATTACGGGAGTTTTACTTAAAAATGTTTGAATTTTAGGATTTTATTAAGTTGATTTTATTGTATTTTATCTTTTTATTGTAAGCTGTATGAGCATGACAATTAAAAGTGTAATACACGACTTTGTCTTATTACTGTTCTGTAATCTGTATCTTTGATTACTTTGTTTACCCGAAGATAAATTCTTTGTTTTTAAGCTAAATTTACCGCTCCAGCTTAAACTCAACTTAATTATAATAATGAAATCTAAATATTAAAAGCAGCCGTAATTCATGCATTTGTGCAATTTCTGCTTTTAAGCAAAAATCTTTTTTTCAGTGCTTCTATTTGAATAACACGACAATTAAAGGTGTTATAAATTACTTGCTTTAATGACCGTAATCCGTTTCTTTGATTAATCCAGCGCATTACCTGCCTTTGTGTTTCATTTGAGGTGAGTTGCTATGGCCACAGTTACGCTCAGAAGTGGCTCGGAGAGACTATAGTCGTCATCTCTCCAGCGAGCGGCGGGCAATAATCAGCTCATTAAAGACCCCGGCCCCCTCCGTCCCCACCCTCCTCTCATCTAAATAACAAATACCAACCTCTCTCCAGCTCCGTGCTGCCTTTTTCCTCTCTCCTCCTTTTATGTCTCAATGTCATAGAAATGTATTTTTATCTCTATATCTACAATCGGGCCAGTAAGTGGGGAAAGAAAAGGAAAGTAAAAAGTGGGCTTGTCAGAAGTGTTAGGGAAGAGTGTGAAAGTAGCCGATTTTCTTAATACATCCCCCGGGAGCAGATAAGTCTATCAATCTGTTAGATTGGAAAGCCATTAGGTGCCCTGGTTTATGCGTCTCAAGCTGTTAAAGCAGAGCAGATTGATTGTTGAGCCTTTGATGGGATATGCTGATCTAATCTCACTGTGCTTCAGTTTGCAATAAATTACACAATTCATTTCCCCCCATTTAGGGGAAGAAAATGACACCTCCAGGCACGCCAGGCCTGTCTGAGCGAAACAGCACACAGAAGCTGTTTTATGGCGCCATTTAGCCAGCAAGCTTCCAGCTAACCAGACCAACTGTCTCTCTCCTTCTTTCTTTCTTTCTTTCCTTCTCCTTCTCTCTATTCCTCTTTCTCCCCCACCCACGCACGCATGTGAAAAATCGAAGAATAATCAAGGTGTATGTTTAGAAAATTTATTGTTATAATTTACGCCCGTAATCCCCTCCATTTTCTCCAGCCGGAATGACATAGATCATCATCTGAAAAGGTGGAAAATGGATAGCAGTTTAAAATTTATCGGTCTTTGATTCTCAATTATGGGTGTTTATGACTTCATCCGTCTTCAGCCACCTCAACCTTTTCCATTATGGTGGAATATTATTTGTACGGAATCCATTAAATTCACAAGGCAGGACTCTAATGGCGAGGCTGCGGCGCTTTGCAGGGGAAAAAGTTTTTTTTGAAAGGTTAGCTTTAGCAAAAGCGCTGCTGTTATGACACCAGAAATTGCTATATTGATGGGCTTCCTCGGGGCTGGGACATTTAGGCCATTTGTAACAGGCTCCATATCTCTATTTTCCTTCAGACGCTGATGAGAAACCAACGCTGGCTCTTTCCTCTATATATGGCACGGTCAGACCGCTTGGCCCAAGAACACTCGCACCATAGGCCACAGAGAGCATCACCTGTCTGTCTGGATGTGTGTATGTTGTGGACACATACTGAAAAGGTGATCCAGGTTCACAAATGTCAGAATGAATAGGCTTTTTGAGATCTTGGTTGTTCAGAGGAAGACATTAAATCAAGGAATTTGTGTTATTTGGGTTTAGAAAGCATCTCTGAACCTATAAAAAAATAAGGTTTGTGTGGAGGGCCTATGAACTTAATGAGACATACAAATTCTTTATTCATCCCCTTTGGGAATTTCTCATTTGTTTTTTTTTAACAACAACCTTTAATTTTGACAACACATTTGAATACATTGAGAAAACAGACTAGAATAAACAAATAAATATGCGTATGCTATACGTACAATTGTCATATGCAATTATTTGCAACACTGTTTACAATACAATCTGCAATGTGTATGTTTATGCTATGTATCAATTATGCTAATATATTACATATTAGCCTATATTAGCTGGGAAATCAAATGAGAGTGTGAGATTAGAGTATGAGATAATTCTTGATTCATATTTCATATTGAATTTTGAAAAAATATCAAGCTGTTTTTCGACCTCTAAGTGACATTGAAATTCACCTGCCTTGGTCCCCACACAGGCATAAAAAGCAGCTCTTTGGTACCTGACTAATCACGTTGTAACTCAGATCCTCAGCCAATCAATAGCTTTACCATCCCAATTAAGGTGAGGCAGGTCAGGGTCAGACTGCACTCAGTCCTTTACTGGACTTTAACTTAAATGCCTTGTTTAAATCCTCTGTGTGTGTTACAGTCGAACAAGCGTCCTGACCTTCAGTCTTTAATGTGTCATTGCAAGTTCAAGACATTAATGCACTCGAGGAGAGTGGTGGCTTTTTTGTAGAACTCAGTTAAATGCTGGAGTTTAAACAGGATGTGGGTTTATTTTGTCTGTTTGGCGTGGGAATTTATATATTTCGTTGGGCCACATGAGAAAAAGGAAATATTGTAGGGCCGGACCAAAAGGCTCAATTCGTCCTTGCTTCCTCTTTCTTTCTTTAATATTAATTGTATATAATGCAATATTGCTTTATAATGCAATACATGGCAATGAAATTATTATTGATTATAAAAATTGAGGCATTGACTATATGGATAAAATACTTCAAATGAAACAATGCAGTGCTAACATGTAAGTAATTTTTTTTTTTTTTTTTAAGTTTAATTTTTCACGGGCCAATTACAGTCAACTGCGGTTTGGTCCACTGTAAAATCACTGTAAAACGAACTTTTCTTCTTTGAGGAAAATATTATCAACTTCAATAATATACAAGTATTTAAATGAAACTTTTTACATGTAAAACTGAAAACATACTTTTTCAAGACGTAACAACCATAAAGGGCAAACGCATGTCGCGACAAGGCTTAAGACCCACGATTTATTGGTTTGAAATGCCCCCTCCTCCATTTTCCACTTTATGGTACTTTTCGATACTATATTCCTGTCTTTTATCACAATTTCGACCAGAAGAGAGAAACTCACAAGATATCAAAACAAAAATCTATATATAATACGTGAGCAATTACTGCGCGAAGTTAGCGGCGTCGGGTCATTGTCAGCGCGCCGAGCGCTTTCCCATCTCCCGAGGTCGTTAGACGATGATGGATGTAAACCTATAAAGTATCTAAACTGGACCTTTTAACAAACCATGAGCAATACTATCATTTCTTTAATAGAACCTGCTGACCGTGTCATTCCGTTGTGCCATTCGTCATTTTCCCGGTGAAATAATCAATAACTCTACGCTCTGAAATAAATAATCTGAAAGTCGGTGAACATTATATCTTCCCACAGGCAGAGAAGCACAAAGAGCCGAGACAAAGACAAATATGAAACACCTACACCTACCTTACACTTCAGAATAAAGGCATGCAACAAATGCTGAATGCATTATTAAACGTTTACACATATACTCACATAGCCTTCACACACTTTCATATACAATACGGCAATATCAAATTACAAACATAATAAATATGACATGTAAAAGGATATTACTGCATTCGCGAGAGAACACAACAATATTAATTTTAAAATTTGACTAGCATCTTTAAATATTTTGGTTTTTGTCAAAGTTGGTATTGTAAAGTCATTTCTCAAAACAAAACAAAACTAAATTTGAGTAGTTTCTAATAAATACAGCCCCAGCACTGTCATACTAAAATACAACTCTTGGAAAGCCTTAACATTTTTATTAAATGGATTTCGTTTGGTAATAATAGTGTATAATACCTAAACCAATTCTTAATGACTAAATATTCTGTGTGAAGTTTTAATAGCCAACTGGACAGCTCGATTTATAGCAAAAAAAAAAAAAAAAAAAAAAAACGTCACAATATTGTAGTTCTGCACATTAAATAGTATTTATCAGTAAATAGTTCTAAACGTGAACTAGCAGAATAACAAGGTTCAATCAACAGATAATTTGTTGGTTTTTGTTATAGTACTAAAATAAATATTTACAATCTGGTAAAACAGTATACTGTATTTGCTATCTTCTTGAAATACGTATGTTGCGCTGCAGTAATTAAATATCGCCCCTAGAGGGTGCAATAACCTAGTTGAATGTGAGGTTTACCAGTCATTTTGATGTTAATTATCGAATTTAAAAGATCAGTTGTATATATTTATACCAAAATAGACGTTTTACTATAGACAAACAAAAGATAAACACAGTTGTTGCATCCCATTAAGATGTGAGAAAGCAGTTTTTGAGTCGTTGAATCCATCGTCAAAACCGTAGAAAAAGTAAGTATATTTTTTTTCTAAAACGATAATTCGTTATAAAGTAATCGTATAAAATGTTGCGAATCTTACAAAGTAATGTTTTGTATATAACTTTCGAGACAACCCGCTCAGATTTGTATCACTTGTGTTGAATTTTATTATTTGCGTTTTTCCACTTTATAAACTGCATCTTTTAATCCCATAACCATATCAATCATAACCCTAACCCTAATCCTGCAACAAACTATAAACAACAATTTACACTTCGACGTTTAACGCTTTTACATAACAGTTTCAAAGTATGCTATTCTATTTTCTTAAATGTATGTATAATTCAAGTCATAATTCTTGAAATCGAGACTTTGACCACATCTTTGCTCTTGCATTTTCCAAGTATCGCTTAAACGAAATCATTGTTCTTTCGCGATAATGGTTCGTTCTCGTTTGCCACCTAATTGGACTATATAAGACCAATAACAGACGAGAACTCTCGGCCCTCGACTCGGCAAGGCCCCTCCTCCCTCCAAACTCTTCACTTCCCATCTCTCCCTTCATCCCATTTGCTATTGTACGTGCCCAATCGCCGTATACTTTCTGCATTTAACTCGGGTGACATTTTTATTTCATCATTAGCATCTGGCGCCAGTCGGACGCGGTGAGCATCATTTTCACCTAAGAACTCTCGGAAGATGATCTTCAAGATTAATATTGTTTATCTCGGCCCGTGTTTTCTTTCTTTCAAACATCAGTGCTAAACGACAGCGTTTGGGTTTCCGACTCTGGAAGACTTTACCCAGGACTTTCGAACTCTCGTTTTGAAACGAAAAAGACACCGTTCATTTTGAAGTTTTCGCTTTTCAACAAATATATTCGACCGCAGAAGCCATCATGCCCGAAACGACCCAGGATACGTGCGCACCGGCAAAAGACTCTCCGTTTTTTATTAAGAACCTTCTAAACTCGGACACCAAGCCGTCCAAGCCCAAGCCGGTTTTGGCAGCTACTAAAGCGGGACTGGACGGCAGCTTTTCGCTTTCTCAGGTTGGAGAATTAAATTTTCCTCGCTTCGAGCTGCCGCCCCAGCGCTTCGCGTTACCGGCTTACCTTGAGCGCGCATCCGCATGGTGGTACCCGTACACACTCAGTGCGTCTGCGCATCTCCACAGGTCGGAAGGTAAGTTGCTCTGCTACAACATCTCCATGTGGAACTGTTAAAATGCAGACAATATGATGTAAACTGTATCGTGTCATAAATAAAATATGAGGTGTAAAAAAATGTATAATAATTTATATTTCTCTCTTCTGAATCAAATTGTCGATTGAAGCTCGTTAACACTGCTTTTGATGTCGGAATGCAGAATTCATACATTTGCATGATTAATTTACTAAACATTATATAGCTTATTTATGCATTACTAATTGTGATAAAATGAGCGTCTGGATAAACGTGGCACCGAGAGAAACGCTAATATCTGCTCTTCTCCAGCAGCGCAAAAAGCCAGGGACTCTTCTCCGACCACCAGAACCGACCGCGAGTCACCCGACCTGGTGCTCAAATCAGACCCGGACGCCAAAGACGACGAAGACGAGAACAAGAGCGGGGACGAGATAGTCCTGGAGGAGAGCGACAACGAAGATCGGAAGGAAGGCAGCGTGGAGGACTGGAAGAAAGCCGACGATGGTGCGGACAAGAAACCGTGTCGGAAAAAGAAAACCCGCACGGTGTTTTCGCGAAGTCAGGTGTTCCAGCTGGAGTCCACGTTTGACATGAAGCGCTACCTCAGCAGCTCCGAGCGCGCGGGCCTCGCCGCTTCCCTCCATCTCACCGAGACGCAGGTGAAAATCTGGTTCCAGAACCGCAGGAACAAGTGGAAACGACAGCTGGCCGCCGAGCTGGAGGCCGCAAATCTGAGCCACGCTGCGGCTCAAAGGATTGTCAGAGTACCCATTTTGTACCACGAGAACTCGGGCTCTGACAGCTCCAGTACAACGGGCAACGTGCCCGTAAGCCAACCGCTTCTTACTTTTCCTCATCCCGTTTACTACTCGCATCCGATCGTCACCTCCGTGCCGCTCCTCAGACCGGTTTGAGGGAGAAGATGCTTCAGATATTTTGTAGACTCGTAACTAAGACAGTTTTACAGAGACTTGAGTGAAGTGAAAATCCAGAAACTGAACCAAAACCCAAAGCTATTTTGTTTAAAACGAATTTAAGAAGTGAAATGTACAGACGCTGTATAGTTTGAGCCCCCGTTTGTTGCTTGAAAATATCCATACAACAACACAGAATGCAAACATTCAATCAATTACTACTTCATTTAGTCTTCATTTTAATATAATAATTATTAAAGAAAAATAATAATCATTATTATTAATATTGTGATTATCTTAAAAGGTCAGCTGTGACCACGATCATTTGCTCAAGTTTTTTGGGCTACAGTGTTTTATTTAAAAAAATAAAAATAAAAAAAAAAAAAAAAAAAAATTAAACTAAGTACAGACGAGCCATTCTGTGTATTATGTGTACATTTTTTGAGAAAATAATTTTGTTTTTAATTATTGAAACATAGACCTAATTCTTAACTAAAAGGCCACAATAACAGTTTATTAGTCCGGCGTTTAATGGACAATCAAGGCTATATTTGACAATTTGACAATGCTGTCAAGCCACGTATCTTTTATTTTTATTTTATTTTACTGGTGTATATGATTGTACAGAACAAATGCAAAATAAGGAAAAGGTGTCAAAGGTGTACAGTAATAACTTAATTCTTTTTTACACTGTATTGCTAAATTTTGTTGTGGAATAAACAGAGACTCTAAACGTCTATATGTCTTTTTTTGACTGATTTAACAGCTTGACCAAATTTGTTGAGACCTTAAAACGGAAGCTATAATGTTTTATTCTAACGTTTGGAAAATATTAGTACAACAAGTGCAAGTTTCTGTTGCAAAGACATGACACAGGTCATGATGAGCTACTCGATTTCATAAAATATTAACATGAGAGACAAGACTGTTAAGTGCAGCTTAAATTGCTTGTAACATTCTGTCCAGTCAGTACTAATTTATAACAGATGAAAAAGAAGCAACATTATTTTTAAAAATATATTTATCTGTAAAAATATTGATATCATAATTATTTACGTCTTTGTTCAGAAATGTTGTTATAATTACTAGTTACTATCGAATTTTATGTTTATAATAGTTTATTATAAATCATTAACTGTTTTTTATCATTATTAATATATTCACATAATCATAGGAGATTAAGTTAAGATAAATCACAAAGATTTGTTAAGAGTGTTGAGTAAGTTTTGTTCTTATATTAAATAGGAATGCAGCGTCAATATTTAATCAACGAATGCATTAAACTGTTTTAAAGGGGGGGAAAAACTATAATTTAGGTCAGTCAAACATACTCATCGACAATCACTGGTCTATTGCGCTCCACTGTAAAGTACAAATCACTCTGTGTGTAAGGTCTAAGCACTCAGCCAAGAGCACATTCAAATGCGACTCCCTAATAATCATAACTCCCATATTGACATAATATAATGCAAGCTCAGCACGAGCCCATTACAGTGAATTAATAGATCGCAAAGGCATTATTGCCTGTCGAGTATTGATCGGTAACGTCTGTAAAATATTGTTTCAAATCAAGGGCATTGTTAACAGTTCTTTTTTGTTGTTGGATTACTGATGACCTTGATCCTTGTCATAAAATGAAAATATCACTCGATAATTTCCATTTGACCATATCTTTATGTAAAGAAGGGGGTGGGAGTGAGTAAACAGATAAAGTGTTAACTGAAAACATCTTCCATAATGTTCCACTGTATGCGTGTGCGTGTGTGTGTGTGTGTGTGTGTGTGTGTGTGTACGCGCGTGTGATGCTATACGGAAGTGCTAGATAATTTTCTGTAGAATAGTATTTGATTGTTTCAAAGTTTGACGTCACACAACAAGTGCCCTGCCTTACTAGAAAAAAGCCACATTTTACAAGATGTGTAACAATTGTGTGTGTGTGTGTGTGTGTGTGTGTGTGTGTGTGTGTGTGTGTGTGTGTGCTGTACTTAAACTGTATATATAGATACACAGTGTGTATATAATTTCATATATTGTATAATTTAATATAGTACTTAATAATATTATATTACAGTATGAAATATGCATATTTTGCCCCGTTCTTATTGAAAAGCGAGATTGAAAGCGAGCATCCGATTTTCATCAAAGTTCTAAAGTGAAACATAGGTTGCGGAGCAGCCTCTGATTGAAACAGTTTAAATTTTAATTGTGTTTTTAATTTGACATATAGTTGCGGAGAGGAATGACACCACGACGCCGAGGGGCGGTCGATTCGCTTAATTTCTCCCTCAGGGATTGATGAGTATATCAGAGCAGTAGATTGGAAACCCATTAAGACTCAATGGTTAGGTTGTTAATTGGATCTTGATGAATAGGAGCCCTTGGTTGAACTATACTGATCCAATCTTCTTGACTTTCTGTTTTCCAATAAATTACCCAATTCATTTCCTAGCCGTAGATTACATAAATTGTACACCTCCAGGGCTCGAGCTTACCGCGTGCTTGCCTGACCCCCCCACTCCATCCCCGCCCCGCCCCCCTCTCTCTCTCTCTCTGTGTCTGTCTCTCTCACNTTTTTTACCTATTTTTTCCCTGAAACATTATTTCATTCAAACGTTGATTCTAAAATAATAGTTTAACAATCCTAAAATATTGGAAAAATTGTGTTGACACATATGTCACAATATGTTAAAGACGTGCATTCTTTGTTTTCGTTGAATATTTCTAAACTGTCTTTACAGCCATCAGACTCGGCTGACAGGCGCAGCTATAAAACGGCCTCTTTAACGATCATTGCGGATTTCACGCCTTACGTGAAAGCGCCATAAATCGTGAGGACGCTGTGAAATAGACCCTCATATTTATGGCTATATATGTGGGCATATGGTCTTTCACAATAGGTCTCTTTAACAGCCGTTCCAAACAGAGTTGCATATTGAAACACTTCAAGCACGTTTTCATCATCGCCTTGTTTTCCACTGTACCTGCTAGCCGAGCGACTATAAACTAGACTATTAAAAATGATCAGTTTTGTTGACTTTTCGTTCTGTTGTTTTAAACAACACCTTTGGCTGTATGTATTGGATTTTTAAAAATAAAAAAAATATATTAATTTGTCAGTGATTGCTTCAACAAATCATACGTTTTTATTTTTATTATATTAGTATAATAAACCATTATTGACAATATATGATAAATAACTATTTGTATTATGGTAATGCTTATAAAACATTTTGTTTCGTTCACGATACATTTGTTAATATTACTGCTGCCGCTACTGCTACTACTATACACGTAATAATAAGAGTAATAACAATTATAATCGTTATTGCATTATTATTATTATTATTATTATTATTATATAGACATAAGAATAATATTGGATTACAATTACATTTTTGCATTTTGCCATTGGTGTCGGAGGTTGCAAACTGCCTGCATGTTATTATCAATCTGTAGCCGAGATCACTCAGCCCTCTTCACTCTGCCTCATGAGGTGTCCGTGTGCTGTCACAACGACAAAGCCAGTACATTTGTTAAGTGTCGCAGCCTTTAGAAAACCCTAACGAGAGCTAATGTGGCAGAGCCACAGCTGCCCTAGAGACACGAGTCAGGGGTGGAGCGCGCGCACACACCCCAATCAATTAGTCAATCAATTAACCAGGGTCCTGCCCGCTCTAGTCTGCCCACAAAAGCAGTGGATTAGCCCTCCATAATGATCAAATTAATTCTTAAACGGAGATAATGGACGTGGAATGAGTTTATTATTGTCAAGAAAAATGAGATAAGGTCCATTTGTTTCTCGACTGTTGGGTTATTCCACCATTTTTAGCACAAGTCTGGTGGAATTTAAAACGACATTTTAATAAGAAACGTGGTCTTAATATAACTCACGCATTTTGAGCTCCAGTTAGTTTACTGTCAATTTGGGTTGATCATGCAGGATATTGTGCAGAGAACATGTTGATGTGTTCGTTTTTCACATTGCTGTTAAAATTATATATGAGATTTGTACAGAATTATTTATTACAATATAACAATACACCACTAATCGAAATATTAAAGGCATTGACCACAAATCTTTAATATCACAAAAACAGTGGCATACATTACACTGGAATTAGGAAACACATGGATTGATAAAAAGTTGATCTAATTTTACCTTTATCTACAAAATAACCAATTCATGCAATAAAGATGAATGTGCAATATTAGTAAATTATGCACACACAACAACTAACGGGACAACTAAAAATTTACAGTTTTGCTAACTCAAATTACGAGTTCTTGAAGAGAGAATGTAATCTCTGTGTGTTTTCTTTTTTACTAAAGAAACAACTATTCTTTAGAATAATCTTTGTAAACGTAAATTAATATTGCAAACAAATAAAACTATTATCAAGCTGCCACGAGTCACTGTTGAGTTGTTATGCATATATTTACTGTTAAAAATCATTAACTAAATTTTTTTCGACTACATCCTCGTGTTTTGTACCTTGTTCATCAGCCTCGGCTGCTCTGCAGTCTTTGTGAGTCCTTGAGGAACTCGATCTGCAGAATTTGAAATATCCGGGATCTCTTTGAACGCGTGATTGGCCAGTGCAGGTCTTACCTACATGCAAATTACAGCTCGTTCCACCCGCACTGAGACCAGAGCTTGTGGATGAAGAGGGGAATGCATTCGAACTCTTTTGAGCCCCACGAAAAAGAAGTTTTTAAAACGTCCCGGCATTTTTACAGAAATCGTCTCCATTCAGAACATCCATAAAGTGGAATTATCGTTGCATCGGCACTGTATATTTTTTAAAAACATTTTGAACTTATGAGGCGAGAATGAATAACTCGGAGGACAGCGGTAGCAAGTGCTCGCCTGCCCCCATTTCAAGCTTCACGATCCAGTCGATTCTGGGCACATCTAACGAAGGACTAAGGTCGGGAAAGGAAGCCGCGAAAGCTCACCCGAGGAAGCGGACATTGTCTGTGTCATCGGAGGACGACTGCAGCGGCGGGGAGGATTCGGGAGACTGCTACTGCTCTGAACCCGGTGTCCCGGAGCCCTGCAACCCTCACCAGCCGCTCAACTTCTCATGCCTCGGTGAGTGTCAACGAACGACCCGGTGGAGTGATGCGCTTAATGCAAAGTCGGGCTCAGCTGCATCTGCATGTGATCTCCTTATAGATGCTCACTTAGAGGCAGGTTCACCACCAGGATTGTATTTTTAACACGGGCTGGAACCACAACAGAGCTTTATCCGTCACATTATCTCGCCTCGTTGAGCGGGGGAAAGGTCAAATAATTAACCGAATTTAATCGAGACCGCTAATTGATTGCACTGGCTTTTAGAGGCGACGTCGCGTCCCGTCAATTGAGCGTTAAAGGTAAAACGATTTAATTAATTTCATGCACCAGTGCTAGTCATCGCGTATTGTTTACTTAACAAGGCACTTGTAACCTTTCAACAGTCGATCAAACAGTCAGAGTTCAAATTTAATGAACTCTCGTGTGAAGCATCGAGTGGTGCTGATGTTTAGAGTATTAACCGGAGTCAAAGCAATTAGATTTATTTAACGAATCGCTACGATTGTTGGTTATTTGACTGCGAGAAATGCTGGGAAAATATGTTAGATTCTGCACTTTAATCGGTGATTCACGTGTGTTTTGTGTCGCGTTGGCTGCAGGTGCAACCAAGGGACTTTTACCTGTGCAGGATGGCTTAGATCGTCGGCCGCACTTGACTCCATCCCTACTACCGGATTACAAAGAGGAGCAGGAGCGAGCGTGTGGCCAGATGTCTCCCGCCTCCGACGAGAAGCAGCGGGACGGCCCGGACAAACAGAGCAGCTCCGCCAAGAAGAAGACGCGCACCGTTTTCTCCCGCAGTCAGGTCTACCAGCTCGAGTCCACCTTCGACATGAAGCGATACCTGAGCAGCTCCGAGAGAGCGTGTCTCGCCTCCAGCCTGCAGTTAACGGAGACTCAAGTGAAGACGTGGTTTCAGAACCGGCGGAACAAATGGAAACGACAGCTCTCTGCGGAGCTGGAAGCTGCGAACATGGCGCACGCATCGGCGCAGACTTTGGTTGGGATGCCCCTGGTTTTCAGAGAAAATTCGTTGCTCCGGGTCCCGGTTCCGAGGTCTATCGCATTCCCCACTCCTCTGTATTACCCTGGAAGCAATTTGCCCGCTTTACCGCTATACAATCTTTACAACAAGGTTGACTATTAACTCTTGTGCAAATCGAACTATTCTCGATAAGGATGACCCACTGTTTAAAAAAAAAACAAACAAACAAAATACACATTTACGTGTTTGAAATACCCATGTCTATTTATACCTCTGATTTGGTGAGAATTATATTTCTTATTATGCAGCATTTTAACGAGTCTGTGTAAAACACGACAGCAACACGTTTCTGTACATGCTCTATATAAAATACACCATGTGTATAATGATTATTTTGTACATTTATTTACATCTGTCCCCGAAAGGAACTGTTTTACACATTATACGGAGTGAAAACGACTGAATAAAAGTATAATCATTGAGCTGTCTCATCCCCCTAAAGTTCTGGTGAAACACTGAACCCATTTCGGATAATTTTATTATGTATTTACATTGTTATACAGTGTGTGTACGAGTGTAATATACATTTTATAAAATAATCTACACATTCCATTTAATTCGTATTATTTTATAGTCACAAGGAACGACTGAAATCTGTGTGTATAGTTTAAAAAAAAAACTATATGAACAAATGCCACGCACGAAGAGACGCGTGTGTGTTACAGAGACTCTGGGTCATGTAAAGACGCCCAGTTGATGCTTTCGCAATTAGGGATAATTACATGTTCCTTGTCACACGAACAGGCTTTCAGACGTTCAGAGACAAGCGTAACGTCAAAAGCGCAACGGGTCCTTCAGAGAAGCGGACGTCAAGAATGACAGTGCTCGAGGTGCAATCTGATAAGACTCGCCACTGTCAAATTACAAAGGGTGTAGTGGTCTCAGGTTCCACCGATTCCATGCTCTCGGTACCGGCCACGGCGAAAGTTCATTATCAACCCGAGTAGACCACACTTTCTGACAAGTCCAGAATAAAAAAAGACAAGTCCAAAAATGCGCCTTTTAAGTTTTAATGGAGCCATTTCAGCCTTTTTTTAATCGAACCAATATATTTTTAAGCATGAATACGTATAAAAAAACATGATTTATAAATGTCATGAGTGTGTGTGTGTGTGTGTGTGTGTGTGTGTGTCCTTACATAAAATTAACCAACAGGTGCTCCTTCAAATACTGTAATTGCAATAGTCTTGCGAGATTATGCACACGCGCACGCACACTTTGTTTATAATAATTTTAGATCTTAAACATACACAACTGTTATGTAAATTGTTTATAAAATCTGTGCTTAAATTATTTTTCCCCCCAGTTCCCACCGAGACTAAGCGCGGGCATCATCTTCACTTTTGCAGGTGGAGGTGAAATGGCAGGCGTGAATTGCAAATTGTAATAGCGCGGCAATGAAAATGATTTGTTGTGGTTTGAAAAGGGGGAAGACAGACTGTAGCAGATTTGTTGAGATGATGTGTTGTGTCTCTGTATTCATCAAACTTGCCTGGCACAGCGAAAAGAAAGAGTAATTCAGTTTAGGGTGTGATTTATGAGAAGTGTAATGGCCACTATATATTAGTTGGCAAGTGAAAAAGAGTTATAGAAAGAGAGGGGGAGAGAGAAAGAGAGGACTGTTTTTCCATTCTTCTAAGATCAGTTCTGACATCGGTCTATTAATTTAAAAGCAGTGCAAGCATAACTGTTTGTTTTACTCTTGTTATGTGCGAGTTTGTATATAAGACTAAAAGTAAAATAAAATGTATTAATATTTTAAGTATAAAAATTACAATATACAATCAATTTCATCAATCTATAGTTATTTGTATAAAATATTTTAATCATCTAATATTTATATTAAAAACATATATATTGCTTATTGTTTAATTTTTACATTAACATTCTTTCATCAAAATTACATAAAAGAAAAAGGCAGGTTGTTTTAACATGTGCGTTTGTTGAAAAGGCAGTTAAAGATCTAACGGGTCAATGAAGGGGCTCTGCAGCTTTGGTCAGACATTTTCCATAATTGCCACTCATTACAAACAGCATCTACCAGAAGCTGCTTCTCTCTAAATGAATTTAAGAAAAAATAACTAGGTTTCTGATTGGCCTCTGTATCACTTATGACCCTGTGAGATGCTGGACCTCCAGACTAATGGCTCAAATGTTGAGCTTGACTGTGAGCTGATTCTGGTTTCTATCAAATCCTAATGGAGGAGCCGAAGGGAAATTATGCTTGGATCCCCCCAGACAATAACTAAATATAAAGCCACTTAGTAATGTCCAGATGCACATAGAGATAACTTTCAGTTGGCTAACACAGTTTAGCATTTCATTGAGGCTGTACTCACAGAATGAGAGCCATTCAAAACATGATGCAGCTAAAAAGAATTTTCACTTGCAGTGGTTTCAAACACAGAAATGTGTAGTAACATTGAGGGTTATACAATTTTTAAACACCTCAGTGGTGACTACAGTTCTGGCTGTGATAGAATTTAAAAAGTTTCGTTTCTTTGCTTTTGTTCTTATCACAGTCTAAAGATTTGCAAAATCAACAAAAGTATGAATATGGGCATTAGGTAACAAAACAATTGTATATATTAAATAAACATCTATTGTTTAAAAAGATATACACATACATATATTGCAAAAAAGCACAAAATTGTTGCAAAGTAGTACAAAACCTCGTAATAGTGCTTGCAACTGTAAAATGTAAATTTAAATTGTTTTAACAAAATAACTGTGCTACATTATGATGACAACTATTTCATTTCTGGGATACAAGGAGCAGGAGCCAATCCCAGCAACTCTGGACCTGACAACCTGAATTGGTCAACAGGTGCTCAACCAATCTCAGAGTGGGACACAGACACACACATTCACACTCTCACTCAGACCTGTGTGCTTTTTTCCAGATTCCAATCAGATAAGATATAAGCTGTGGGAGGAAACCGGAGACTCAGAGGAAACCCCACAGAGGCCCAGACTGTGTCGAGAAATGAAATTTTGAACGAGTCCTTCTTGCTTTTTTATGTTTACAAATTAACAAATGATGAACAATGGCATCTAAATAATAAAGTGTGGACTATTTTGTATTAATGTCAATGTAAACTTGCTTATATAACATCTTCACATCAAAATCAAGTAAATGTGACAAAACACTGCCTATACTGTCACTTCTTTTGATGAAACACTTGTTTGTTTCTTCTGTATCACTTCACTTTATCTGTGTCTTCGTCTTTGTCTCTTTCGTTCATACTCTGTTTTTTTTTTTTTTGCCCTGCTGAGGAGGGGCCGAGGGGCTCATTATTCTATTTAAGAGGAACAATTTTAGTAATAGCTTTTGCTTCAGTCCGCAGAGGCACAGCCAGCCTCCCTCAATATCCTGAACATTATTTTCTCGTTTAGTTAAATGATGTTTCTAATTGGTTCATAATTAGTTGTAATGAGGCGGCCCGAACATCTCTGATGCAGATACTTCTTAATTCAACATGGCATCTTACTTCTTCTAGGAGAGCAGACCACGGTCTTGCATGCTTTGGAGTGCGAGGAAAGCTGGAAGGGGAGGTTTCCTTCCATTGTTTGTTCCCGTAAATTGGAAAATGAGGTTTACGGCGTAGAGGGGTTGAAGACCGTAATTTGCACTTTTGCCGTCTGCCTTAAATGATCCAGCCATCCTGTTGAGAAAAGAGAAATCTCTGTTTATTGTCTCACAAAATAAGCAGAGAAGATGTTTAGTTTAGAATGATTTTTTTTTTTATAAAAAATTGTGATGGTGATTGTACTCTTTGCTGCGACAATGAAAGCTGAAGATAGTTGAAGATGTTTGGAGTTAACGTAACATGTCTTTGTGATTTATATAAAGGGAAATGTCAATTTACTGGATCTTGCTCATCTCCAGAATAAAAAGCACAAAATACAGATATAAAAGTGGTGCTAACTACTGTGTCACTGTGTGTGTGTGTGTGTGTGTGTGTGTGTGTGTGTGTGTGTGTGTGTGTGTGTGTGTGTGTGTGTGTGCGTGTG
>SOMO01000512.1:26820-51691 GCA_028128575.1 Paedocypris carbunculus
CAAAGGAAATAAGAGTATAACCCAAATTCAGTTTATTTTTTAGCAAAAGCACTGCAGTTAATCATGGCAAAAATTACAGTATGTGCAAAAATTGTAATTGTATAACTGTCAGAAAAAAACTGTGGCCTTTTGTTTTCAGGATGGTTTCAATCCTCGAGAGAATCAGAACTTGATACACAAGTCGGATCCACACATTTATTCACAAACTAGAAATAAACAAAACAGGAAGTTCTCAAAACACCACAACCTTTTCTTTTTTGCGCGGAGCTGTTCTTTTCACCGGCACGTGGACGTCCTCGTGATCGGCACTGATGCGATTGGACAGACGACCGAGAGTGATGCCATTGGCTGCAAAAGATCCATATTTGTTCCACTCATTATTAAATAGGAGTTGCTTTTATTACCGTTAGACTCACCTGAGGTCTGGTGCTCGGGACAGTCTTTCTGAAAGTGTTCTACCGAACCGCAAATACGACAACAACCTCCTGTGGCCGAACAGAAAAGACAGCGTTCAGCCATTAACCGACCGCAGGAAGTGACGCACAACGAGAGTCTCACCGGCAGCGTACAGCCCCTTGGGATTGTCTGGACAGGATTTAGAAAGATGGCCAGTCTGACCGCAAATAAAACATTTTGCATATGGATATTCACCTGAAAAACAGAAACGACTCATCAACTCAGCCGATTTAACTGAACGCACTTGCAAACAGCGGCGCTTTCTGACATACCCACGGCGGGATCCACTTTAGCGCGGCATCTCTGGATCTCGTGCTCGGTGGATCCGCATCGGTAACAGATGTCACGTCCCATTTCCTCGTCCTGGTCTGCGTCTGGGCAGTCGGCAAGGCCGTGGCCAGGCTTCCGGCAGTTAAAGCAGATCTGACAAAAAATAAATTGTAGTCAGATATTTTCAAAAATATGTAGGTCTTTTCCGACAATCGCTTCAAATACTCGCAGATTAAATGTCATGCGTAGATCAATACAGATTAAAAGTATGATTGCGTAGATCAATACTTTCTAAAACTTAAAAATTCAGTAAATTCAATTAATGTTGGATAAAAATGTCCACGTTTTAATTCCACAATGAACCAATCACAGAGCAGGACACATATACAAGACTTTCCAAACTTTGTGAAAGTCACTTCGATTTTCATGAATGTTTTCGAAGTGGTGGGTTGCATGTTATTGTAGTGGGTATTGATGCCAAACTATTTGTGAAAAATTCTGCTGTATAAACATTATAAAATTATCTATGTTTAAACAAACAATATTATAAAAAATTATACATGAACCATGTCAAGTATTTTCCTATACAGTACTATAACGTTTCCTATAATTTAAAAGCAACACAAACTTAAGAAGAACTTTAGGATATTTCAAAGATTTCTTCCCCTAAAGAAAATGTACAGAAACTCAATTTCTGCACCCACTAGAAATAACAGAAACTCTTTGGATAAAACAGCTAACGTTTAATAAATTCACAAAGAATACCAATAATTTTCTATTTATTCCATTTTTTTTCTTTTTCTTTTTAGTGCTAGTTGAAAACACAGGTCAATTAAAGTTAATAAATCAATTCATGTTTTTTTACTAACTTAAAGTACAGTTTTAATTTTTAAGAGCAACCAACCAAATAATTGCGGCCACAGGGCAACGGCTTCGAATAAAAACAAAAAAACAAGGGATTCAAACTTTTGAAGATTCTTACCATATTATTCTTTTTATTATTTTGCCTCTTTATCCTTCTGGTTTCTCGTCGTGTGTCTTTTTTCAGGGCCGTTTCAACTTCTTCTCGGAGTTCCACATCCTCCCCGTCGTTCCCAGTCTGCTTCAGATACTCCAGAAAGCCGTTGACATCTTCACTCCCATGATCTCGCTGCTGGTTCTTCTTCTTCTGGGTGGCTTTCCTCACCCCTGACCCGTGCTGCTGCTGATGCTGGTGCAGAGCGGCTTCACCTCTGCCCGTCTGCTCACAGCCGTCTCCAGTCTTGAGCTGCTTCCATGGAGTGGCATCGGCGGGTTTACTTTTGTGGATGTTGTTTGCACGAGCCCACCTCGTCATTGTCAATTCTGTTAGAATGAGAGCAAAACCAGACGATTCACAACAGAATGTTAGGTTGTCACAAGGGCTTATGCTAATTATTATTATTATTTTTTTTAAGAACTATAATAATTTATGGGAAATGTGTATGGCTGGACCTCCTAATCTGTTTAATTCAACATTTAAAATATAATTTGTGATTCAACTACGTGTGTAATGATGAAAACTCTGTGAATGCGATTAACTGTGTGTGTGTGTGTGTGTTTGATAATTGACCGTTGTAAGATTTAATAATGGATAAATTAAATCTATAGTTAGTGTTTCAAAATCAATTAAATTGCTATATAGTCTATATATATTCGTATACAAAAATAAAAATTATATAACACGTATAACAATTTGGCATGTAATGTTTTACGTGTCCAGTACGACTTCAACATGAGACCTGAAGTAATCATAGTATTATTTGAAAACGCATTTAGTTTTAACTAAACTGAATACAAAAAAAAACATTATTGCTAATATGTAGCAAGAAAGGTTTTATAAAATATACAGAAATACGCCCAATTATATGCTCACCACAGAAGTCGACAAAAACAGTTCACGTGTGTTGTTGTGTCCCACTTACAAAAGTGCCCGGAAAGAACTACAAATGCGATTTTAGGTTCCGCCGGCTTTCGATTGGCTGATTTAGCCTAAATTTAAATAATTATCAATCAGTGGTTTCAGGAGAGCTCTTGATTCGCCTGTACCGGTATATAATATTCGACTTGTCGTACACCCCAATCAAGTTTTAATGAAATTCTAGCGTTTTAAAAATGTTCCTTTTCTTTTTATTGCCTGCACTTGTTTGTGAAGGTACGTTAATTGTTGTCTATGTGTATATAACAAGTTGAAATATATCCTTGTGTTTTGTAAGTTTTGGCATCTCCTGTGAACAATCTAAACGCCCGTGAAGTTCAGAATGACGAAGGTAACATTTATTGATATTAAATATTTGACATATTAAAAACGTGAGCTGTATGTACGTGTTCTTTGGAACCTAAATCGTTGTTTTTAGGTTACATCAACTCGCTGAGTTTCGCTCGTCCACGATTTTCTAGAAACGGTGAAACTGCGCTTGGTAAGGAACTTTAGTAGTAAATCATTCGTTCCACAATTACGTGTTGCTCCAAAAGAAAGTTTAATTTTTTCAGATGTTGATGAGTTCTCCGTGGAGGAAGGGGATCTTTTAACATCTGTAAGTCCAAATTTCTTTCAAAATGTGAATTGTGCAGCATTAAGATATGGCCATTTCTTCCTGGTCGGTTAACTTCTAAATTGTATAATATTTGACTGTTTACACATTTTTACTTTTCTGATGATATACAGCATTCTAGAGTTTAGACCCAAACGTATGTTTCCTATTATAAATTATTTAAATTGTTTTGTGTATCAAAACTGTGCAAACATAATTGGTCACATTTTGTTGGACCAAAAAATAACTCTTTTTGTATCATTTACTCGTCATTTTGATTTTCTCTGCATGTTCCAGCAACATCCTAAAGATAGGTCAATGTTATAAATCCATCTTTATCATCTATACCAGGCGTGGGCAAACCAAGGCCCATGGGCCACATGCTTCCCGCCGGACTTAAAAAAATTAATTTAATAAATTAAGCATATATTTTTTCTCACTATCCCAAGATGTGTATTTTTTCTCCACTCTGGTGAGGTTGCCAAAGCACTCCAATCTAGTCTCACTCCGGCCCCTTTGTCAAATGTTAGAACCCAATGTGGCCCGCGAATTAAAAAGTTTGCCCACCCCTGATCTATACCCAAAATATAACCCATCTACACTGCCACAAACCGGCCTAAACTCTATTTTTTTACAGATTACGTATTCAAGAAACTGATCCAAACTTTTTACACAATCTTGTCTCCAGCGTTTACTGTCAACAAATTGTTCACCCAATATGAATCACCCATCATATGGCAATAAAATTAATCACTGTTCACATGATGTTTGGAGGAGAAATTTGGGATTGTGTCTTTCAACGTTTCTCTTTATATGGCATCCTTTTGAGTAACTGCTTTTCTTCCCCTTCAGACGGACCGTAATGCAGCCAGTTCACTTTGGCCAGACATCGGCGGCCAGATGATTGTGCCGTATGAAATCGACGCCAAGCTGAGTGAGTTCTAGCTTTTGCACTCAAATTCTGGAAGAGTCGTTTGTTTTTCCCACTTTACAAACCCTGTTTGTTTGGCCTCCAGAATCCAGGACTGATGATATTCTGCAAGCCTTGAATATGGTGAGTGAGAAGACGTGCATCAGGTTTCAGAAGCGTAAAAAGGAGAACGACTACTTGAGTTTTCTCCTTGGCCCTGGGTGAGTATGACAGACAAAACAGTTTGTATGCAGTATGTCTTTTTTTTTTTTTTTTTTTTTTTTTTTTTTATATAAATTAAACTTGTTCTGTTCTTTCCAGTTGTGCGTCTTATGTGGGTTGTCAGGGGGGTGAACAGTCGCTTTACGTTGGGCCGCACTGTAACGTCGGGAACATTTGCCATGAGGTCATTCATTCCGTTGGCTTGTTCCACGAGCATTCTCGCCCGGACCGCGATAAATACATCACAATCGTTTATCAAAATATAGCTAGCGGTAAGTACAAGATTTTAACCTTATGAATGCTAAGCAAATCTACATTTTGACTTTAAAATTAACTAGGGGTAAGAAAAAAAGAAAAGCTTGTTAGCAACCTTTTTATTTGAGGCAGAACATAATTGGTGTGTATAGAAGAGATGTTTTGTATTTATCTCAATGATTTGACATGTTTCTGGGACCATATGTTCAATAGGAAAAGAGGAGAACTTTCAGGAGAAAAATGGGAACACTCTTGGCCTGAGTTATGACCCAGAATCTATCATGCATTATGGAAAGTAGGTTTTGGAAATGTGTAAAATTGTTTGATTCTGTATCTTACTAAATTTTATTTAACATTTTAGTGCTTATTTTTCTCGCAATGGACAACCCACAATTTTGGCCAAAGATGCTCCCATAGAGATTGGCCAGAGAACTCATCTTAGTTCCCTCGATGTGCAGAAACTTCGGAAGCTTTATCGTTGTGGTAAGTAGATGTCTCGCCAAATCAACGGCAGAATATGAAATATTGATCACTTGTCTGTTTTGAGGTGTAAATTTCTCAGATTAAAAGTTTGTAAAAACGTGTCAATATTATAACCTGCTGGTTTAGACGTTGTATGGCTGAATACAATACTGAATTGATTCCAAACCGGAAGGATGTTTAGTGGTTTTGTTGCTGGGAAATTCACAATGCTCCAAATTCCTGAACTAATCTGATTTCTTTCCTGTTATTCAGACAAAAGAGACTCTAAAGAGAACAAAAAAGGATTCTCCTAATTCACCAGTCTAATGTTCTGGCTGTGCAATTCAATGAAATGTAATTGTGGAAAAAAAAATGTAAAAATAAAATGATTTATATCAGAAAGCTCGGGTTTGTGGTCTTTAGTTGAGTTTCAATTCATTGTACTTTTTATTCCAGCAGGTGGCGCACGTGCCTTCGTGTTCTGTGGATGAAATCACATTGTATTGAAGTTTTCTAATGCGTTTTTAGATGAAAGGCGTTTTTAAGAGACCAAAGATTTAAAAAAAAAATGGATTTCCGTACGTACATTAAACAAACGCGTTAGTTAAGAATTTATACCAATGCATAAAGTTCAACCTATTAAGTTTAAAATGATAATTCTCATTTGCGCTAATTTTTGTGACGAGTAGGGAACGCTGATCGTTATCTTACGCGAGTTCTAGAGAAGCTGACGTCACGTGATGCGCGAGCGAACTGCGGAGTTGAGAAGACTTCAGTCAGTGTGTTCAGGTGACAGATGCGCAAACTTTCAACACCTCTGAATGGGCAATGATGCTTGGAAACTGTCAGCCTTATAACGGATGGCGTAAAAAGCACGTTTGCACTTTTTCACCGCCGATACGGACCAGGTTCTTCAAAATAAAATCCATTTGGATTGTTCGGGAATAGCAGCGCATTGTTCCGGAACACATCGATTTTCGTCTAGTTCTGGATTTCTTTGTGCGACGATGGTGAGACACTTTCTCATTTTTTGGAGACAAGCAGTCGGAACAAGACCTTATTCTGAACAAGCTACTTGTCTCCGACTTTTTTATTATCTTGCTGGCTAAATTGTAAAACTTTTACGTGTATCTGTCAATGAGCGGCTCCGCTACATTTTACAATCTACATTTTTATCTTTTTAAAAAGAACATACTTTTTTGTTGGAGAGCAGAGTTTTCAGTTGTTATAAATGATTGTGAACAATCGTGCACAAATATGGAACTAATTAGTTCTGCAGCTTTAAACCTATAAACGTTTTGCCATAGATCTATAAATCTATAAATTTAGCTAAATATTAAATTTAGCCCCAAAATGTGACTTTTTTTTTTTCCTGTACTTGGACAACATGTATTGCGAAAGGAAAAAAGCATGCACTGGAATTTACCTTTTTCAGTTTTAATCCATATTTTTGTCACCTTTTAAGGACTTTTACACTGCTTTAATATTTACCTGGTGTGGTCCTCAGGTCGTGTGAGGAGAAGAGAGATGGAAAACACAACAGAAGAAAAGTTCAGCTCTCCCTATTCCTTCGAAGCGACCGCTGCGTTTGCCACCGCAATGACTGTCGTAATGCTCTTCACCATCTTTGGGAACATTCTGGTCATCATCGCAGTCCTGACATGCCGATCTCTCCGAGGACCACAGAACCTCTTCTTGGTCTCCCTCGCCGCTGCGGACATCCTGGTGGCCACATTAATCATCCCCTTCTCCCTGGCCAAGGAGCTGATGGGCTACTGGTTTTTTGAATCGGTTTGGTGCGAGATCATTTTAGCGCTGGATGTTCTGTTCTGCACATCGTCCATCATTCACCTCTGTGCAATCAGTTTGGATCGCTACCTGTCCATCTCCCGGCCCGTGCAGTATTCCTCTCAGCGCACCCCTCGGAAAATCAAAGCAGCCATTGTGGTGGTCTGGCTAATTTCGGCCGTTATCTCCTTCCCCCCTTTGGTCTCCATGAACAAGACCCAGCGTCCGGAGAATGGCGGTGGTCCGCAGTGCAAACTCAACGATGAGCTATGGTACATCCTCTACTCCTCAATCGGGTCGTTCTTCGCCCCCTGTCTCATCATGCTCTTTGTGTATGTTCGCATCTACCAGATCGCCAAAAAGCACACTCGGTGTCCTCCAGGTGAGACCAGGAGCGATGGGACCAAAGTTGGCAAAAAAGAAGTTGAGGCACCAAATGCTCTCAATGTGACCATCCCATCCATGGTTGCCAACACCCAACCAACGCCATCGGTTGACGTCCAGCAACAGCAGGTCAAACGCTCCAAGAGTTCCAAGGAGGACAGCTCAACTTCTGGCTCGGACGTAGACCTGGCAGAGGAACACAATGCCAATGGGACAACCTCCCGAGTGGGGGCAGAAGATACCAACTACCAATCTTCTTCACTGGCCCAGAAGAGCAACAACGTCACGGCTTCTTCAAAGGAACATCCGACGTCTTCCGAAGTGAAACCAGCTTGTACTCCCAACAGCAGACGGAAAGCCATGATGGTGCGGGAAAAGCGTTTCACGTTTGTTCTGGCGGTGGTCATCGGCGTGTTTGTCATCTGCTGGTTCCCGTTTTTCTTCACCTACAGTTTAGAAGCCATCTGTCCTGAGGTTTGTAAAGTGCCAGAAGCTCTTTTCACCTTCTTCTTCTGGCTGGGCTACTGCAACAGCGCGCTGAACCCTCTCATCTACACCATCTTCAACAGAGACTTCCGGAAAGCCTTTAAGAAGATCTTGTGTAAGCGCTGCTGAGATGGCTGCTTTTAGGACCATCGCTGTACAGCTAGAGCTTGAGGCTAGTTCCTCATCTCCAGGATGGATTGAGCAGGATTGTCTGGTTTATAATGAGCCTGAAATGAGCTTTCTTTTGCACATTCTGTCAGTCTTTTTTTCACACACACAAAAAAGATTTTATACACCTGTTCTCTCACTTTTTCTCTCTATCACTCTCTCTTACTCTCTCTCTCTCTCTCTCTCTCTCTNATCGCTGTACAGCTAGAGCTTGAGGCTAGTTCCTCATCTCCAGGATGGATTGAGCAGGATTGTCTGGTTTATAATGAGCCTGAAATGAGCTTTCTTTTGCACATTCTGTCAGTCTTTTTTTCACACACACAAAAAAGATTTTATACACCTGTTCTCTCACTTTTTCTCTCTATCACTCTCTCTTACTCTCTCTCTCTCTCTCTCTCTCNGTCTGCTGGACGTTCCTTCTAAACGGAGCCATTGGGTTTTTGTCAGACACGAGACGCTCGCAGGATCGTGCTGGTCTCTCTCTGGCCTCCGGGATGTTCCGTACGAAGGCAGATTTATACATTTCAAAGAGTGTTCCCTTCTTTTTGGAGACACCTCTGGCTCTGCTGCCTAGTGCGATCACAGACCTGGATGGGAGACTTTTCCAGCAAGCATCTCTGAAAAGGCTCAAGCTGCTAAACCTCATGGTGTGTCGCTTCCTGGGGTGAGAAAAGGATTTGAAATAAAAGCAAAAGTCGCTTGAATGGCATTTAAAAACCACANAGATTTATACATTTCAAAGAGTGTTCCCTTCTTTTTGGAGACACCTCTGGCTCTGCTGCCTAGTGCGATCACAGACCTGGATGGGAGACTTTTCCAGCAAGCATCTCTGAAAAGGCTCAAGCTGCTAAACCTCATGGTGTGTCGCTTCCTGGGGTGAGAAAAGGATTTGAAATAAAAGCAAAAGTCGCTTGAATGGCATTTAAAAACCACACTGCTCTTCATCTCATTGACTTTAAAGCATGCTCCTCACTTTTATACCCATTTTCTGGACTTTTATGTTGATTTTTCATCTTGCAGTCTTCTCCACATCCGGCCACAGAATGTGTTTGGCTCCTCTGTCTTAATTCAATGGGTTTTGCCTGAAAGAAATGGATGTTCTGGCGGGAATATAAAGCTCTCTGCTCTCGTACACAGGAGGCAATGGTGTAAATGAATTATTTTATGATTAATGCATCTTGATACGATTTATGACTACTTTTGTGCTTTTCTACGGAAGTGTGTGTTCTTGGATTGCCTGGGGTGGATGTTTGTGTTTGTGGGAGAGGAAGTGGCTGAGATCTCCAAACCTCTTCTGATGCAACTCATGTGTTTATTAAAATAAATTCGCTTTAACTCTGTGTTTTGCTTTATTGTGGGACATTTTTGCGTTGTTTAAGGCATTTTTTCAAAATGTTGGAAGAAACATGTTGGTTTCCTCTCCGGTTTTCTNGGTGATTTCACTGTGATCAACTGAATAACTACAGTGGTTGACTTGCACCTGTACTTGTTATTTTTGCCCTGAATCTGTAGACCCTGCAGCCTCAACTCCAGCCATCTTCTGATTTTTCTACAAAAGCTGGTCTACTCCACGACTGATCTAGGACATCATTGGGCTTGACTGTCCAGTCGACTGTACCTAATCTACTCGTCACATGAACCTTGCTGCATCGACAGCTTCACTACAGGTTTATTGTCTTCATACTTCACTTGGCTCCTCATTCCTGCCAGCATCACTTCCTTCCTCCATCATCGTCCTGCCTGGTCTGCATCGAGCAGTCCCATCTTTTGCAGTAGCCCATCATTCTATTCTAGGACATCATTGTGCTCCATCGTTCAGTCGACTCCACAAACCTTTTCACACTTCTCTGAATCATCAGCTTTGTCACAGGATTTTTCTCTTTAATCTCAAACCAGCATCTCTTTTTCACACCATCAGCTTTGCCACAGGACGTTTGTCTTCATACTTCACATAGCTTCTCCGTGAGGTGTGCCTCAGTCTTCCATCGTTCAATTCTCCTTTCCTAGTCTCCATCAAGAACCTCCAGATTTTGCCCTGGCTGTTGGATTTGCTTTGGTCCTCCTGGTTTGAGTCGGACCATCCTCCCTTGGTCTAGGTGGTCTTGGCTTTGCCCACCTTACTCTACCTCACAGCAACATCTCTGTGTCAAATAAAGAACTCCATTACCCAGAATCCCAAATTTGTCAAATTAAAATTCAGATATAATTTATCATTTACACATTATACATGGTACAATATGCAATGAAATGTAATCGTCCAGCATTTAAACATGGGGTGGGTACAATAAAATACAAAAAGCAATAAAATACAATAAAAATAGAGAACAGATAAAATATGACTAAAATACAAAAAAAGAAATACAACAAGGGAGAAAAATACAGGATAAATATACAAGATAAAATATGAATAAAAATANTTTACCTGTACAGTAGCAACGTATGAATATTTTATTAAGTCGGTCCATCACAGCCAATTATCCAGCTGTTCACGCGACAGTAATGTCCAATAATTATCCAATCATCACGCAGCTTAGTCATAGATTGAGCTGTAATGTATAATGTGACCTTTGACATTATTACTGTAGTTTTGTTGGAGTTTACTGAGAGCCGCTAAAGTGCTTTTAGAAGAAAGCCTTGGATTTTAAGACATGCAAATGAATATTAAACTGCGACAGAAATCTGCGTATGCTTTTGGCGGCACAAAGCATCACACATTTGTCTTAGTTTGCATTCATTATGCGTCTAAGCGCACAGGAAACTGATGTGGGTTTTTCCCCCAGGTGTAATAAAAAAACGCGTCAGCTGTAATCATCACAAATGACCCTTCAGTATGGAGAGCGCCGTGATCGCAGTTCTTCCTTTACTTCATTACTTCTTTCTCCCACTTACTAAGTTTGGTCAAATTATTCATGGCACGCGGATGCTTCCTCTGCTATAATGATGCTAAATCACTGGTTTAAAAGACTTTCTGATAAAAAACATCTTTTATAATCCATAGTTGAGCTGATTTGTTTGGTTGGAGTTCTTTCCCTACAACTTTCCATTCATTTTCTGAACCACTTTTCCATTTCTGTGTCACGAGAATCCGAAGCCACACAGACCGGGCCTCGAACTTGAGCCTTAAATTGTGCCATTCCTCCAATTGGGTTGTTTTTGGAGAATCGCAAATCAAGAAGTTGTTTATCTGATAGATGTCTGAGAAATATCGAAATTAATATAATTTCTAAGCCAAGCCAGGTCTTAAAATTGGCTTCGGTTCAGGATTAGCCATTGATTTTTTTGTCTGTGTTACCCAATGAGCATAAAATGTACCTGATTAATATTTGCAAACAAAATTATTCTTGCTTTGGTTCTTTGTTGGGTCATTGTCTTTTCTCACTGCTGCTTCTTCTGCGCTATTATTAGCAGCTAGCTTAATTTTTTTTTTTTTTTTTCAAACCAGTGCAATTTTAATCTTTCAAACCAGCGACTGTTTTTCACATCGTCAGCTTTGCCACAGGATTGTTATCTTCCAAACTCTCACAGTGATGCATAAATGCATGAATACAAAATACAATATACTACAAGAGAGGTTACAAAAATGATATCAGTTATGATATATCAATATTTCTTTCATAATATATTTTCTGCTTTGAAAAGTCCTCACCAAGTTTGGTTTTATTCAAAACGACCGAGAGCGGCTTATACCGGTGTAAATACCTCAGCTCTTGTGTCCTGTGGTCTGAGCTTGATATCTTTAAGCCTTTAGTGTTCCTGCCTAAAATCCATTCTACAACCAACAAATCCTAAACTTTAAAAATAAATGTCCTACGGCTGTTTGTGCCAGCCTGGCTGTTTTCGGAGGCCCGAGTGTCAAAGGTTTGAGCTGAAACCTTAAGCCGAAGTTCTGGATTCAGAGAGCAGAGAAAGCAGAGGATCACCTCCCACCCGCTGAAGCCCCTCACCAGGCCGCTGCGTCTGATTGTGGCTCTGAATGAGAAATCAGCAGACATACCGAGAAAGCAAAATCAATGCATCCTTTGACATTTAGCGGCGGGGCTTTTGTGTGGCGGCTCATTCATCACGGCTCTTTTAACACGGGTGAAGCATCCGAGACTTTGACAGGAACACCCTATTGATTACGCAAACACTAGATTCTATTTTTGATATCGAAAAAAGACATCATTAGTCCATCTTTGCGTTTGTCACTTGTGAGTCAACTTAATGGTGTGTGTTTTCATGTGGATTATTACGGACACGTTGTGAGCTAAATTGATTTTCAAGAAGAAAATATAAACTGCATAGTTAATAAGCTCATAAGATCTCTCTCTCTCTCTCTCTCTCTCTCTCTCTCTCTCTCTCTCTCTCTCCCTGCAGCTTCTTCTGGTGCTGTTCCGGCAGCCACAATGGGCTGGTGTCCCACAAAAAAGCTGGAACTTTTACTTTATATTTTTTAGCAAGCATCTAGAATGAAACAGTAACTTGCTCAAATACCCTTCAGTTGTGTAATCTACTGGTCTGGAATTTTACCAAGTTCAACTCTGTACTAAGCCACAACTGTCCCACAACTGAGGTTTTCTCTTGCATGAAAACAATTGCTGTGCAAATTTGCGCCACATGCTACATTGCCGAACCGATAAGAGCTTGTTACACCTAAGAATGAAACCATCATGACTAGAGGACTCTTCTAATCAGCAGACAATCAATACATAACAGGAACCGAGACTGACAATCAAATGAACAGACACTCACACTAACAACACTCACAAGTTCATCACGTGAAGTTTGGATAATGAGAATATTTTCCTCATTTAGTGTCAGAATTCCATAAGCCTGGAATGCCAGATGCCTTCACAAATTCATTGAAGAACGAATGGTCAATGACGCCGCTGACCAAGTTCCACTAGTTCAGAGCAGCCCAAACTTAACAAATTCAGTCCATTGTTATTTCATTGGATAATATTCATAGCTTAGTTAATACAATAGTGCATAAAGAGCACGCTGAAGCACAGCGCTAACATGTTGTGGCTGCTTTGAATGGAGAAGCTCGGTGAACCCTTGTGTTGCTGCATTATTTAAGGCTTCTGCTGCAGGGCCGGGTCTCTGCTCGCCAAGCAACACGGTCTCTGTGGTAAACACCGGCCACTGGATTCATCTTTAACCTGTTGTTCCTCACACTGAGGCTTGTTATGTTGAATTCACCTCTCAAAATTTTGTTTTTCTGTTTCTCTGCCAAGGAAAGTTGAAGAAAAGCAGCTTTTCCTGGGCTGGTCTTACTGTAGCCTAGCTTTGTTAGCTAGACATGGACATGCTTTAGGAAAATATGTGGGGTGTGTGTGTGTGTGTNTCACACTGAGGCTTGTTATGTTGAATTCACCTCTCAAAATTTTGTTTTTCTGTTTCTCTGCCAAGGAAAGTTGAAGAAAAGCAGCTTTTCTTGGGCTGGTCTTACTGTAGCCTAGCTTTGTTAGCTAAACATGGACATGCGTTAGGAAAATATGTGGGGTGTGTGTGTGTGTGTGTGTGTGTGGCTGTAAATAGCAGAAACCAGCCTCGAATGTTCTTATACCATTGTTTTTCTCATACTTGTGTCTGGGGATCTAGTGTAATCAAGAGCTGCAGTTTTTCTGCAACTTTCTCCCAGAGAAACTTCAATTTTTTTAGAGGAGGAAACCTTATGGGGAAACATTGGTCGTATTCGTACCTAGTGCCTTTGTGTTGTTCCAACCTGGCGCAGGTCAGTATGGAAATGAGTGTTGCAGTGATGTAGGAGGGAAGTGTGTGATTCTTTCCCCCGTGGCGGAGAACCTGCTGTACACACACACTCCCAGCATCTCTGTGCTCTTCTCTCCTGCAGATGAAAGGTACCAGATCATCACTCCAGGCTCACATTTACATCTACAGAGGCTGGCTTTGAGTAAATGGGGGTAATTTGCATCATTTTTCTCAGTGACTAAAGTGGCTTAATTTCCTGGATTTCTCCATATTACCACGGTAAACGCTCAGAATGTTTCTATATGTTCCGAGTCCTCGGACGAGAAACCACATGCAAAACAACGTTCAATTATCCTTCCATTTCCTCCAATTCTTCCGATGCTGCACTAAAACCTCATTGTGTGACATCTTCAGAAGCAGCTCCGATCTCCACAGCCATTATGATAAAGTGTCAGTGTGATTCTTTTTCACTGAGTCGTTCTAACCGGAGGTTTCTGCTAAACGTTTTTAGCGTTGGGATTTGGTAGAAATTGGATTGTTCTAAATTGGAATGTTGGATTCAGGGTAGTATGTTTTAGACTTCATTTTTATAGTCTTCATCTTCTCTCTAGCTAAATTTATGTCTATTCTGATTATTTATATTACTATTCTTTTCAGTTGTCTCTCTATGAACACATTATGTCTTATTATTATTGTTGTGTGTGTGTGTGTGTGTGTGTGTGTGAGTGAGTGAGTGAGTGAGTGAGTGAATGAGGGAGTGAGTGAGTGAATGGTAACCTAAATAAAAATAAATATTATTAGGCGCTAATAATATTTAGTCTCTGAGGGAGCGTAACCTGCAATGCATTTTTTTTTTTTTTACATTTTTTTAACATTATAATTTTTTCGTATATATACATATATATATTTTTTTTATGTTTTCTACTTTTCCATCGTGAACATGATGACATTTTTTTCCTCCGGTTTGTGATGGCTTTGTTCTCATTTTTATTATTTTATTCTGCACAGCTATAGATGTTATTCACCAGGGTTTTAGATATTTCTGCAATGTCAATTCCTCTTTTAGGTCTCCGTGTCTATAGCTATATGCTTATAAATCACCTCCGCTCCCTGAAGGTTTTCGATATATTGTCTATTCGCATCACAAGCAATAGAAAATATCTTCACTTCACCCAACATTTTGCTCAAATTCTAATAAATAGATAAATGTATGAATTAATTTTCAAATCATGCATGTACAGTATTTACATGTTTTTTATTTTCTAGAAAGCCCAAATGAAAATATTCCACTCGGATGTTATGTATGGCTGCATCTGCATAGATTTTAAGAGCTTAAAATTGTGCTTGGCTATTTGAACAAACTTTTTTTTTATTTTGACAAGGAGATTGTTCCTTGCTTGAAAAGGGCTCAAAACAATATTTCTTCTCGGTGCTGAGCTGGCAGAGAAAGAGTTGGGTGAGAAAATAAATGTGGTTATCTACATCTCTCCACAGAAGCCCCTTCCCCCATACTGTATTTTCACATTATTTTCAATAAATCTGCCAAAACTCTGCATGGATGTGATATTATGAAGAAATAAATAGGAGAAATGCTCACCAGTGCAGAAGTTTAAGTTGAAGTTCCATGTGTGGCATGGAAACGGGCCAATGTATGGATTTTAATTATTTAATTGTTGGTCCTAATGTTAAGAAGACAGCACTCTGTGTACTAGCATAAAAGTTAATAATCTAAAATATTAAATACAGTAATTAAATCTTTGTGGTATGGTGAAATCACTATTCATCCATCCATTTTTGAACCGCATTTCTGGGTCACTGGGGCTGGAGCCAATCACAGCAACTCCTGAAGGCGGGACAGTCGTGCTTGATTGGAGGCTGACCAATTACAGTGTGGGAAACACACACTCTCACGCACACCTGTGGGCAATTTTCATACAGGAAACCCATGCAAGCACAGGGAAAACATGCAAATTAAACACAGAAAGTGGCCAATCAGCCCTCACACTCGAGTCCTGATTGGGTTATTCTTGATATGAGGCTCCACCCTCCACTATGCCATTGTTCCGCCCCATGTTTAGGAAAATTTTTCATTTAGAACACATTTGGTTTGCTCTTAGAGTCGTGATAGCAGATTACGCACCACCGCAAATGTTTTCTCAAACAACAACACGATCTCATGCGGATGAGCTGGAGTCGCTGGCTCCTGGGAGAAGATATTGAGGGCAATTTCACAAGCAGGCGTAATGATAATGAGGTGTGATGAAAACCTGATCTCTGCGGGACGGGAAGAGTGTGAGATCACCGCGCTTAATGAGAGTAATTACTGTCTGAAACACAAACGAGACTTCTTGCTTTCACATCCTTCTGAGATGGTTCATTGATTTCTGCATCAGTTCGTAAAAAGTCTAGGTGAGAAACGTATGTGTGTTAATAAACAAATGTCAACGGATTCAAATTTATAATGCTGAGGTACCTCCAGAGGCACTTTATTTATTTCGATTTATTTGATTCCACATCGGGAACTTCCATCTTTCTCCCTATTGAAGGAATTTGATTTAGTGTGATTTTAAACGGTTCAATCTTCAGAGACAACACTATTCTATTCATGTCAGAAGCAGAGACAAAAAAAAAAAATTTTTTTTTTTTTTCAAAAAAAAAAATTATCATACTTTTAAAAAAGCTCTACATTTTATACAATATTACATATAACTATAATTATCATCTTATGTTTAGTTATAAGGTAGCTGCTTATGTTGTTTCAAATAAATAAATTCAAATAAATAAATAATTGGCATAATTAAGTTAAACAATTATTCTTATTAATTGAGTTTATAATTTGAATTTTCAACGTTTTAAATATATAAATGTTTTAATATTTTGCTTTAGGAGTAATTTTCATTTATGCAGTTGCATTTTTACACTTTAAAAATCAGTTTTTTTTCCTCCACCTATATTGTCATTTCACAGCAAAGTATGAAATTATATATTTGAAATGTTCTCAGGGACTGATGTGTTCCGGGTTTGAGAGAACAGAAATACCAGCGCTCAGCATCAACAGACGTGCCGCCGTTCACTTCAGAAATCGGAATGGGGTTTTTCCAGCTGTGGATGAAAATTGATTTAGTGTTGGAGAAGAGTGAGTTCTATATCAGGAAGAGCTGAATTTGTGTTGCACAGTAGGACAGGACCAGAGCTGTTTGTCCTTTAAAAAACCTTCTGTACATCTTATAAGCCTCTTCTTCCATTTCTAGGTCACCGAGTGACACGCCACACATTCAATCTCTCACTCACACCTATGGTCAATTTTCCAAACACTTATTCACCTTGCATATTTTTGGACTGTGGGAGGAAACTGGAGACCCAGAAGATACAAGCGAGACTATGGGTGTCCTGTGCTTCTGGAAGTTGGAGAGCTTTAGATGGGGCTCTCCATTCTCCGTTCTTTCCATCTCTGTTTGCATCCTACACAATCAAGTTAATACTGCACCCAGTTGGCTTTTCTAATAGAGTAAATATTATTACATTTGTATCCGGAGCTCCACAAAGTTCATGGGGCCTTGGAAGGGATAAATTCTACTTCAGGTTCTATTCTGGTTCTAGTTCGGAGATTGCGAGGTTCCATCTCTGCCTTTTGCAGACAATGTAGTGCTGTTTGCTTCTTCTGACCAGGACCTGCAGCAGGCACTGATTGAGCTCAATCAGCTTGAAGTCAAAATGCGACAGATGCACCTTGAGATTTCAGTCAATATACCATTTTGTTGCGATGAAGAAAGAGCTGAGCCAGAAGTCAAGTGTCTGAATTTACTGGTCAATTTACAATTCGACCCTCGACTATTTCCAGGCCATGACCAGTAACACATGGTCTCAGATACCATCAGCAGAAATGAATGTCTCTACAAGGTGGCTCTTGGAGAAGTTCTGCCACCCTGGAGTAGAGTACGCTCCTCCACATTAAGTCAGAATGTGGCTTGGGTGTCTGGGTAATACCTTCAAATGTCTCCTAAGAGAGAATTTCCGGGAGGATGTCCCACTGGAATGACCCCAGAGGAAGACCTTGGACCCTCTAAGGGACTATGTGTGGAGATTGGACTGGGATCGTCTTAGTGTCCCCATCAGGATGCTGGAGGTAATCTTGAGGGAGTGGAAAGTCTGGGCATAAGAGTTCAGAGAGCACCCCAGTCTCTGGTAAGCGGAAGAAGATGGATGGATTGATGGATGAATTGATAATAAAGACCGATAGACTGACCGAAGGCAAGAATTTTAAAGCAATGAGATTCCTTTCGAAAAATTTGAATAGGAAAAAAATATCACAGTAGTTTATAATCTAAGAGTCTGAGTTGGATGTAGTTTACTAAGGCCTTGGTTTCTTGGGTTTCTGTGGCGTGGTTTCTCACGTCTTGTTTTGTGCATTTCAGATTAGCTGTTAGTCCTCGCGTGCTTATGTGAGATTGTTGCGACCCAGCCATTCTGAAATAGTTTTCTATGGTAATAAATTATACATTGACGAGATTCTTCAGCTGGCTTCTCCATGCACTCTCGCTCTCTTTCAAAACAGCCGTCATTCACGAGCATGTTTCTGAAAGAGTTTCTGTTGGGCCTGTCACCGTTCACTGAGATCCTATCACGGCTCGGGGTGTTTGATGAGTCAATGCAGAGTTGCCTCCTGATCTGCTGCTACTTTTCCTGCCCTTTCAACTCCGCCGATCAGCTTCCTGCATCAGTTTTGGTTCAGTTATTTATTTTGTCTTCAGTGCTTTGGCTGGTCTTCACCTTTTCACATAAATTTTAAATAAGCGTTCTCCGGGAGTCATGAAACCTGTCATAAAGACTGTCAAGAACATTCCCGCGTCATTATTCACAGAAAACAGCAAACAAGTGTGTTACAGGTTTTTCATGGAAATCTATCCCATCTTCAGTGATGCAAATACCTAACTGATATCACATTGAATAATAATAAAACAAAAAGATGAATTTACAATACTACGTTATGTTACATTTACTTAACTAAATGAAATAATTCATATTACATGTTCAAAATGTAAAGAATTCTCAGAAGAATATATAATTAAGTTGCATGAGCACAAGAACAGTGATTTTCTGATTTTAGATCTATAAATAATGTCTATTTGCCATTATTTATAGATCTTAAACATCTCGCATAGACAATTTTAATAATGCATTTTTATTAAAAATTTAACATAATGCAATGCATCATGACTTTAGCGGGAATAGTATAGGAAGGTGGTAGTTTATGAGTTGGTAATCACGCATAAACTTGGTAATGTGTGTGTGTGTGTGTGTGTGTGTGTGTGTGTGTGTGTGTGTGTGTGTGTGTGTGTGTGTGTGTGTGAGCGTGTCTATAAATATGACTAAAGAATACATATAGTTTCATGGATTGTTGACCGTTAAATATACTTGATTAAAATATGAACTAGTAAATATGATAAACATGAATAAATAAATGTTTATAATATTGTGCATTTTAAAAGTTAATGCATTAATTAATTGTCATTTAATTACAATTTAATAATTATATTTTTATGTAATATTTATAATATTAAATATGACAATTGCTAACATAAAGTTTTAATATGGGGATTTTATGTATCTTTTAGGTTGTGTATTTCAACGTTTGTTTGCTTCCTTGTTTGTTTTCGAGTAATTGTCATTGGAGAAGGAAATGTTGTCTCTCTCTCATATTGTTGGGTTTGGAAGAGAAATGGTGCTAAACATTTGTTCATCATTCATTGTTTAGGAGCCATTATGGTGCGACATACGCCTCCACCCCTCTTCTCCGACTCAGAGAAAGAGAAAGAGAGAGAGAGAGAGAGAGAGAGTGAGAGAGAGAGAGAGAGAGAGAGAGAGAGAGAGAGAGTGAGAGAGAGAGAGAGAGAGAGAGAGATCCGGTCATGCTCCTGGCTTTCCTTGACTTTCAAGATCGGAAGTGTCTTTTGAAGGAGAAGAGGCAGAGAATGTTCAATCGATCTTCTCCCGATGTGGGAAGAAGGAAATTTTAAAACAGGCTTCTCTTTTATTTAGCAGCAGAGCTGTCAGTCATCAAAGCGTGAGAGACAGAAAGGATCATACGTGAATGTAAATGAAGATCAGGAGCGCTGTGAAGGTTACAGCCACATCCGAGCTTCAGTTGTTGATCGGACATCTTTGTCAGCAGCTGCAAGTGCCATTCGCTCCACATGAAAAATGAAAAAGTCATTTGCTATGAATCATTCATTTCTGATTTGAGATGAATGCGCTAGAAGAGTCAAAAGAAAACATCCTTGCAGAACAAAGGCTTGAAGGCCACCACTAAATTTCACGTGTAGCATTCATCTATAGAGATTAAAAGTATTAGTAAGATTAAATGTTAGCACAACATGATCACTTAGCAGTGATAGTGACGTGCGGGTTAAAATGATCTGATATAGTATGCTAATGAGTGTGTGATTCTTTTGGAGGTGGACATTGTTCAAAAAGTACAGGTTTTTTTACCATTTGCCGTGTGTTAAAAAGTGCACAGTTTAAAAGCAGTTACAGCATCAGCAGTTATGTCCGACGTAAATCACTTTAAATTAACTTGATTTCTGTAGCTTTTGAGCCTTAAATCTTGGTACTTACTACAGATAATCTGTATACATTAGCTGGACAGAGGAATAGATGGATGAATAGATGGATGGATGAACAAATGGATGGGTGGATGGATGTAAAGGTATGTATGTGGATGGGTAAATGATAGGGATTGATGGAGGATGGTTGCGTTGAAGAATGGATGGATGGATGGATGGATGGAAAGATAGTGGAAGATAGTAGGATTTTAGAGAGATAGACAGGCAGATCTAGTTTCAAGCAGATTTTGATAGATTGTTTTTCAAGCAAATAAATAAAAAAGTTCTAAAGGGACAGAGACTATTGGATAGAAATACAAACAGAAAGAAGAAAAGTCAGTTATACTGTATAAAAATGCATCTACAGTACAATCTCATTTTCTACTTTAATTAGTTTTTTTAAATAGCTGCAGGCAAATGATTCAAAACCATAAAATGTTTTGCTTCTAAAACCCCATCATGCAGAATCTTTCATGCAGTTCCCATGTATCTGACAGCATTTAAATTAAAACATACTGTTAAAACATGTTCTTCAGATTTCCATTTTCTGTCCCAGATCCTTACAAGAGCCGCCTGCGCCACAATTTCTGCACTGTCAGTATATTTAAATACACCTTTTAGACATTTACAGTAGAGCCAACACAGATTCGATGCGTTGAGCTGAAGCCGTCAGTGTTATCTGGGGGATTCAGGCTCTTTTGGCCTGCTGGACACTGGAAACGTGTGACAGAGATAAATGTGTGTTTGGTGCATTTCCATATAGACCACACCGAAAGCAGCGCCGCAGAAACTCATCTGTCCCGTATTAAACAACACACTCACATTGTGAATTCCTACCTTGCTTCGTAAGAAGCCGCATTACTCAGAGAAAACCAGAACGAAGCCGGACTGAAAAATCAATCACATCGAGGCCTCTGTGACTTGGTGGACTAAGTGACGAAAGACTTAAAAGATTTGAAAATGAAACATACAGATATGGTATTTCTGATTTTGGCTCAGAATTACTTTTTTGAGCCAAAAGGAGTCCATTTGAGACAAAGTAGAAATTCAAAGAAGAGGTCAAGTTCAAGAAAACGAAGGTTGGCTAAACCCAGTAGGTTGAGCTGCTAAACCAACACACAAGGTTTGAGACCCTTGGGACATTTTTTGGCTGATGGGAACTTTTGTTGAGGGCTGATGGGGGTTCAAACACTATCCAAGTCAATGTTTTTCCTCTCTTGTCTTTGCTTTCCCTGTTCACTTGTTTCCTTCTTTTCCCGATTATTAGTTTTTTCGCCTCACCTGTGTTACGTGTTACCTCACTTGTGTGCTGTCTTGTTCATTCCTCTTTTTTCTCGAGTGTCAGTCTGTTCTCTACATCTATTCTCTTGTCTAGCGCTTTGTTTGTGACTAGATAAGTCCCGCTTAGGAACACCACAATATATAAATAATAAAAGCCCCTTTTAGTAATACATAATGTCTTTCCCAATAGCTCAGTCTGTAGAGCGCTGGTGTCTGGAACACCAGGTCAAGTGTTAGATTCCCTAGAAAAGCAGGAACATTTTTTGAATTGTAGTAAAAGTGTTAGATAAAAGTGTCTGCTAAGTGACTGTAAAGTGAGAAAGAGAATATTCTCTTCTTGTTTTTATTTCTGGATTATTCTCTGTGTCGCTGATTTACGTACTACTGAATAAGCCAGTGTTGTCAAGAGCAGTATGAGATGTTCGTGAAAATTTACATTTTACCGTTCTAGCAATCCTAAAATTTTTTGTGGGCCCGTGTCTTTGAAGAAATACTAGTCACACATTTGACCCTAATTTGACCCATTACCACTACCAATTTGACCATTACCATATCCACTCATTCTCTTTACACATGCCAGGATTGAGATGTTGGAAAATACGGCTAGGAGGAAAAGTTGTGTGCTTTTATTTTGAGAAGTTTTATTGTGTTACCAACAACAATCTCTTGATATAATTTAGAGTATGTTCTTATGCAAAAGCGTGATGGGTCTCACGTGAAACGCTCCTCTCGGGTCTTGGTGGTGATGATTGGCTAGTGGTTTGTGATGTAAGTGATGAGTGAGTGTTGCTCCACTGGACTCAGGTGTGTAAATGAGGGCTGTGTGTCGGGACGTTGGTGTGAAGAACAGATTGTCAGACAAATAACAGACCGGAATATTCTGTTACTTGGAGGCTTTGCTAATTGCAAAACCCATTATTTTGTTATTCTGTGCTCAAACCACTGCCGCTTCAGGTTTCTCTCGTGAAAGGTGTGAAATTTTATTATGCGGGTTGCTAACTAATTCTGGTGATTTGAGAAATTATCCTTGATGATATGGACCTGACAAACTGCTGTTTGCTCTTATCTCTACAGAAAGTGATTTGGAACCCCAGGGAAAACCGAACTGAGTATCTAGACAGCTTCCATTCTCACAATTGAATTACATTTTTTATTTCTAATGGGCTTTAAACGGTCACAAACGATTCCTGTATGAAATTAAGGTCTATTGTTTTATGAATTTTTTTCATGGCTATGACGAGTGAGCAAGCAACAACATGACAGTGGCTAGGACAAACCAAACTTTCCGACGACGAATCTTTCTCCTAGTTTCTCCTGGATGGCCTTGAAGTGTTTTATCCATCAAACAAACAACGCTAAACCCCAACACTCAAACTGTCTGTCTAAACATCATCACCTGATGCTCTTTGGGACACCACCTTTCCTTCAGAGGTCAAGAGCATCTCCATCTCCATTCTGACACTCCAGAGGATTGGTCTCGAGCAACATCATCTCCCATCGGATTCTACATCCTTCCTTTAGGGGTCCAGATCAACATCATCTCCCATCTGCTCCTGGGTACATCATTCAGTTTTTACTTGTCCAGAGCAATACCATCTCTCATCTGATGCTCCAGAGGACCCCATCCTTCCTTTAGGGGTCCTGAGCAACATCATCCCCCACCTGACGTTCCAGGAGACACCATCCTCAAACGTTCTAGAGCGTCATTTTCTGATCTTTTTAAAGTTCGTCTTTTTAAAGAGTCTAAGAATGTCTCTGCCGTGGAAATCGTAGCCAGCTCGCTCATGCTCTGAAACTTCCTGGTGTCCCTGGGTTGCCAGATCCCTTATACCAGTGATCATCCTTTCACATCTGCCCTGTCATTGCTGGTCCAAATCTCAGATGTTGCTCTCTTTTTTAGATCCATTTTCACTGGTTAATTTGCAATTCTCTCACATCCACATTACAATATCTCATTCCGCTGTGACTGCGGTGCAAGGCCATGACCCAGTGTGCCGAGTCATGATCTTTAATGCTCTGCTTTCTTTAGCAGTAGTCACACACACACACACACACACACACACACACACACACACATGCGGAGACTGTTAGTGCAGAGATCTACTGACTGAACCTTGCGTGACCCTCAAGACTGCTGCTTTTATGGCTAATGTTTTAATGTTTAAGCGAAAGGATGAATGATGTATACAATATTCCACACGTATTTATTTAATACTGGCTTAATATATATTCAGGCAGAGTAACATAGCTCCAATTTGGCATATTCCATGTTTGAAAACACATTTTGTGACAGGTTTTGCTTGTAAGATTGCTCATTGAAATAAACAACTCCAAATTCCAAAATTACTTTTTTAAATAGTAAAAAAAAAGGCTAAAGCAAACGTCTGAGGATGGCATAAGGAGTGACATACACCAACAAGTTGCTCAACACAGCTGAGAAGGTTCTTGATTCTGTGAGAGAGTGTGAATATGATGGAGAATTGAAGGATAAACACTCATTAAGCAACTATATTTTACAATGATATCTAATCCAAAATGTATATGTGAATAGTTTACTTCTGGAGTCTGGAAAATTGCCTATAGGTGTGTGTGAGTGTGTGTGTGTGTGTGTGTGTGTGTTTGTGTGACTGTGTCCCACTTTATGATTGGTTGATGCCCAAACCAGGGTGTGTGGCCTATCATACCATTGACCACCAATGACAATTGGTGAGTCCTCAGTACCTAGAAATGGAAAAGTGGTTTGCAGTTGGATGGATGATCCGATGCTGCTCTTCAAAATTTCATCCATGTCGTCCAGTGGAATTGCAAACTTTTCTCAGCCATAGTACCAAAATCATCTCCATGGTTTACCTGGGGGTCTCCAGGTGTGTGCACATGTGTAGAAACATCAGATCTCTACTTTTTCATTTCTCCTCTGAGAAGCCGAAGCTAGACAGCTTTTTATACGTCTTTTTAAGGTCTGCATTGCTGCACTGAGACTTTATTTCATTACCATAGTAAAAAACAACCTTGTGCACCGCTCAGGCAACACGGGAGCTTTAAAAAGCATATTATGCTAATTATGAATCAGCTGTAAAGATTTGGGAACTGTCAGTCTAGTAAAAACGTATTATGTAAAATCTGTCAGGCGATAAATAACGAATAATATGAGAATCCAACCCTTGTGTGGGAACAAACACTTTGTTATTGTACTTGGAAAAGTTAGAGACAAAAGTTTTAGTTTTTGTGGCTTTATTTTAATATGAGAAATTTCATTATTACAGTAGAAATAGTGATTACAATGTTAGATTGATGAATAGATGGATGGATGGATGAAAGAGTGAATTGGTGGATGAATAAAT
>SOMO01000512.1:70524-84041 GCA_028128575.1 Paedocypris carbunculus
GGCGACGGCTGTAGCTGCTGAGGGGGGCGGGGCATGGCAGGGCGGGGCCGACTGACCCGTGATTCAAGGGGACCAGAGATGAACCAGAACAAAACCCAGCATTCAAATCAAACCTCATGCTCAAAGAACTGAAGACAGAGTTTTAATATAAACACTGTGGATACGTTCTATGATTTACAGATGATTTTTTTCTGTAATGTCTCTTACGTTTGTGCCTTTTTTTCCCCTCGTGTTTAGTTTTTCTTTGCCAAACTCGTAACTTTAAAACACACGCACAGTTTAAACTCAGTGTTACCAATTTATTCTTTTTTGTTGGCATATATAACGTGCAATCATTTTATTGATACTAAGAATTCAAAACTCCTTTCTGTTGGGTTGAAATCGTAATGTAACAAATTAACAATCTTAATCTCTTTCTTGTGCACATTTCAATGCTGATTTTTTACTTTTTTTTTTTTTAAACTACTTAGTTTTCAGATTATCTGTGTTTATCTCTGTTGTTTTTCATCTTTAGTAGCAAACAGAGGCATAAGAAGCAAATTAAACGTGTTTATGCCTATAAAATGTGAAGATCTGTAATCAGACAATGAGAACTTTTGCTCTTTCTTGTGAATTTTAATCATTCTCAAGCAGTATTGTAAATCATCCGAGCTCTTTATCTGCCAAAAGAAAATCAAATATATTGTTTGTAAATACACTTAAATAGTTTATTTCTTTTTTGTTTCCCAGCTGTCTATTAATAAATCGGTTTCAATTCACAAAACACTGTAATGACTTTGTATCTCGTACTAATTATTTAGTATCTCAATAATTAGTGTCTAATAATAATGACGTCATAATGACAGCTGCCTATTAATAAATGTGTTTGATTGACAAGTCACAGGGTTTTTTTTTNTGTTTGTAAATACACTTAAATAGTTTATTTCTTTTTTGTTTCCCAGCTGTCTATTAATAAATCGGTTTCAATTCACAAAACACTGTAATGACTTTGTATCTCGTACTAATTATTTAGTATCTCAATAATTAGTGTCTAATAATAATGACGTCATAATGACAGCTGCCTATTAATAAATGTGTTTGATTGACAAGTCACAGGGTTTTTTTTTGGTCTCTCCGGTTCTTCTGTTCTCACGTCACATGCATGTCGTCCACAAATGTTTCTGATGGGCACATCCTCCCCGAAGAGTCTCTTATGTGTGCGGTGGTCCAAACATGTCCATTGTTTCTATCACAAGAGACAAGTGGTCCAAGAAGGAGCTGACAGAAACACGAAGGATCCGGGCTTCATCCGCAGTCCATTTCCTATGAGCACAAGAGGAAAAGAAATAAAAAAAAAAAAAACAAGTTTATTGCCTATATTGTATAAAATTTAATCAGTGCAATATTTGGCTGTGCAAAATGAGCATAACGACAAGTTCAACATCCACTATGAGTTAAAGAAGACCTGCCTACACACGTTTTAGTCCTTGTGATTTATTTCTAAACACGTTTTTTATCTTCACAAAAACGTTTTACTTCACTATATTTCTTTCAGGTGCCTGTTGCTAATGTATTGAATATTGAGTATCAGTGTAATGTATAATATTGAAATGATTCTGATTATTTTTGCATTTCTCAAAATTAGTATAGCTGAATAAAGACTTGAAATAATGACTTTTTCAGATCAATGATTTAGTATCTCTAAATAGCAACTAAGTATTTTATATTAATGATTTAGTACTTCATGACAATAACTTAGTATCCCATATTAATGATTTATCATCTCATAACAATGACTCAGTATTCCATATTAATTATTTAGTATCTCACAGCTATGACTTAGTATCTCAAAATATTGACTTGGTATTCAATATTAATGATTTAGTATCTCATAACAATAATCACATATTAATGATTTAATAACTCATAACAATGACTTGGTATTCAAATATTGATACCACATTATTTTGTAAAAAATAACATAGTATCCCATATTATTGACTTAGCATCTCATAACAAAGACTCAGCATCTTCTAAAATACATGTACCTGTATTTAGATCTCATAATAATATTTTATTACCCATCTCATAAGACTCGTCTCATAATAATGATTTAATATCTTAGAATAATGATTAAGCATCTATTATATTGAGGTTTTCAGGATAAAATGGGAAGATATTCTGGTTTAAATCGGCTTCACTCACACAGAAAGCGTTTGTCCGGAAAGAACCAGTGTTTTGGTGATTCCTCCTTTCCTGGGCTCCGGGTCGGGGGACAGAGACTGCAGGGCGATCGCTGCTTCTCTCTCCGAAGGGAAAGGAACATCTAACACGCTGAGGCAATGTTAAGGAAAACTACTAAATCAACGCCACATTATAAGACTTGATCAAGTACGCCTCTGCCGCGACATAATTTGTCGACTAATTATAGGGAAATTTTAAACTAGTTAAACTTGTATATTCAGGAACAAAATGTGTAACAAATTTAATATAAAAATAGCAGAAAAGAAAGGATACAGTTCAAGTTTTCGCTCTGAATCGTGTTCGCTCAAGGTAGCCGCCATGTTGGCATCATTAATCGTCAGATTTAAAAAAGCACTTTCGTCACATCGAAATAAAATAAAAGTCTTCATATTTAATCTTGAAACGTTACTTTCGACACAATTGCCACTTAAAATAGAAATGTACCGATTACGATGTTTTTTTTTCCAGATTATAGAACTGTAATGTCTACAATAAAAAGAGGATAAAACGTCTAAAATAAAATTGTAAAGACAAACCAAACACTGTATTGCCTTGATTTACTCTGGTTTTACATGATCTTTAATAAAATATTATAAATTCGGTTCTAATACAGTAATACAGTATCAACTCTACGTTGGTCTTACAGTCATAATCATGTCATCATCGTGGATAAATGCTAACAGCTAAAGATAATTAAACTGCTAAAAGCACATCAATATTCTAAGGTTTTGTTCTTTGATTTCCCAAGTGATGCAAAATGAGTGTTGTTAAATGCTGGGAAAGGTCTAGACGTGCAACAAATCCAATTCTTAATGCAAACATTTGTAACATTCTACAGTATATCTTTTGCGTAATATATTCGTAATATATTATATAATAGCGTAATATATTCATTAACGCTATTATTTAATAAGATAAAGTCAGTCTTAATTTAAATGCGTGTATGACCTGTCTATATGTCAAAGGTAATTAGAAATAAGAAATTAAACGATAAAGTTCATAAATTCGTTGCCATTTAAAAACTCTATAGAAATTCTCTATAGTGGTAAACATTCTACACAGAATAAGATCTGAGTGTGTGTGTGTGTGTGTGTGTGTGTACGTGCGCTTCCCAAGAAAAGCCATCAAGCACCAACGGGTGGATAATCTGTTCTAATCCGAAGCCAGATGAGATTTCTTCAGATGATGGTGGAAGAGCCTGAAGAGGAGGATGAGGAGGAGGATGAAGAGGGATTTGAAGGGGATGGAGGAAGATTCCAAAGCACCCATTTGCGCTTGCTCTGGCGTTTCTGAGACAGGAAGTCCTCTTTTTCTCTCTCTTTCCTTGCTCTCTGGTAGTGGTCATCCTCTTTGAGATACCAAACCGGGGGCCAGCGATTCTTCTCAAAGTAATCTTGGTTTTCTGTACAAACAACATTATACAAATGTGTCAAATTTGGAATTTATACAGTTTTTTTTTTTTGGAAAAATAATAACATTTTTAATTTCTGATCAACTTCTGAACTACTGAAAACCATTATAAATATTCAATTGGTGTATTTCTGGACGGGAAAATTGTAATAACGTAATGATGTAAAAAACGGTCAGTCTATATTGGGGTAAATGGTTTGTTTCCAAGCTCATAAGCTGAGGAATTGCCGCATGTCACGGAACGGTTCACCAAACGGAGGTTTACCCGTGGACTTGGCCCTCATGTCTCTGGGAAATTTGCGACACACGTTGTTGTAGTTGGTGCAGATGTGGTGAAGGCACCAATCGGTGAGCTGGTACGCACAGTGAAACTACAACAGGAGGTGGAAAAAATGCATTTAGCCACTTAATTTCACTGCCTTTTATGACGAAGACTAGGAGAAATGCACATATAGCAAATCTTTCTGATGACGGTTTTACCTGAGCCATCTCCAAATAAACCAACACGTCTCCATCGATGTCAGTTCCTGTGCTGGTAGCTTCCTTCAGAACAGTCACGGTGTGGAGCTCTGGGGTTGAACACAAGAAATCATGAGCTAACCTGCTGTGCACGTGAGGCTCTGACATCATCTAGACTGGATCAAGCTCTCCGCATTTCCTCAACTCTACCTCCTCTATTTTTCTTATTTATTTTTTTTATTACATTTGACTTATCATGAACCATACAATGATTGTTAATTGCTAATAAAACTGCTACACACACAAAAACAATAAAGCATCGTATCAAGTCTTTAATGTGATCATGATTTGGTCAGACTCGTACTAACCCCCAAACAACACTGTATTTATGAATTTTCAATGGCAATTGTGGAATGGACTGACCAGTAAGTGCGACCAGATGAGGCAGACAGAGGCGATTGGCTAATATGATCAGCTCCATGGCGTCCAGGTCCGGTCTGGAGCAGAAGTGTCCGGTGTAGAGGTATTCCAGCACCGCCTGCATGCTGCTGCGGGTCGTGTTCGGAAACAACACCTGCAGGAGTCACAAATCAGCAAAACAATGTTCTTAATAAAATGTCAATCACAATTAAATGTACAATAAAGCACAACATATCTGTGTAAAATACCTTTATACAAATTCTCTTGCATGGTTCATGACGTCACATACTCACTTAAGCACAGAGCTATAGAGCGGCTTGTGTTTGCCTAGACAGCTTTTTAAAAGTGCTAATAAAAACGGCAGTAAATTTGTACATGTGTATAACCGAAGCGGAGATATCAGTGAAATGAAAACAGTGCCTTTATAATTTACTGTTATTGTAAAAACACTGTATAATCTGTAGTGTGGACGAGATGTGATGAGCATAGACATGCAAATATTACTAAATGACAAAAATGTATTATTTGTTGTATTATTCTAGGATATGATCCAAAGAAAATGGGAAAATCTTGTCTGTACTTTTCTATAAAAGTTATTTTGCGATAACTCTGCAAAAATGATAACTCTGCAAAAATGCTCCCAGAGTCGTGTATTAGCGAATATTACAAAACACAGCTGCAAGCAGGAATTGTGGGATTTGAGTTTCCATTTCCGTCCAGTCGTTTTCTTTCGTCTTGCTGTTTTTATCCTTAATAAAAACTACTCAATTTTCAGGCAAACTCGCTCATTACAATTATGATAATAACAATTCTCCCCAGACACGGACCCATATTAATCACAGATCCAACATTTACCTCTTTAGTGCAGCTCTCGACAAACGGTCCGCCGAACATCGCAGCCATCCAGTCACAGCTGGAGATCAGCAGAGGCTTGTGGGCTTGAACCGTGCCATCGTCCAGCTTGAACACCACATCTGGGGTGTAAAAACAACGGAATTGTAAAAGAAAATGAATCGCTAAACGGCTAAAACATTAATTTGCTAAACCTGAGAAGGTTCCTTTGGCCAAACACTCCTTCACCCGGTTGGTCCGTCGCACGTGGAAAGCCTTGGTGATTTCCTGGTTCATAAAAGCCTCGTTGTTTAGAATATTGGCGACCATCATGCGCAGGTCAAACACCTCGAGGAGTTCGGCGATATGAGCAATGTGCATCAGGTCTTTCTCATGTTCATCCAACTGTCCCGTGTAGAGATATCTCAGCACCACCCGAAAGGGTCCGAGCAGCACAGAAGGGTCCATGTGAACCACCGTCATGGATCGGGACATGCGTGTGATCGGATCCTGCACGGTTTCGGTCCGGATACTTACAAAAGCGCGACCCATTGATGACAAAAGTCTCCCCTCGCGCTCATCCTCCAAAGCATCCGAGTCTCCACTGGCCCCGGGTTTGACCTTGGGGTCTTCATCCCTTCTCTCAAACATCTCAGAAGGGTCCATTCTCGCCGCCGAGTCGAGGCCCTTCACATCCTGGAGGAAGAGGTCGTAGAATTTGGAGGAGGCTGTGGCGAGGTAGACCTTGTGAGCAAACACGTGCTGGTGCTCCTGCAGGACCAGAACCACATCGGCACACAGCGGTTCCTCCAGGAGCCGGCCTGGGTGCTCATCTGAGGTGGAGGGTGGGGCTGGGACGATGATGATGGGGGGAGGGGGCTTGGGAGGCAGGAACGGGGCTTGCAACAGAGGCCGTTGGACGTCCCGCAAATGAGACTTCCAGAACTGCAGGTGGCGGCGAGCGATTAGCGCAGCGCGGATGGCGTTGTCAAAGACGTCCTTCACGCCGAACTGAGCCACCACGCTGGTCTCGTAGTACGGGACGCCAAGCTCTTTGGCCACCTCGCGACCTTTCTCTGGAGGAAGGATCTCATTGGCCTTGATGGGCCTGGAGAAATTACAAAAAAATATGTTTCTTGCAATGTGGAGCCAATGAGTAAAGGTCAAAACTGGTTTTTTGTGTATTTAAGATTTTGCCAATGAAAAAATGTGTAAAAACTATGTATTTATATTCAAACATGAAGAAAAGAAACACTTTCCCTGAGTTTCGAACCCACAACTTTGGCGTTGCAAACACCAGCTCTACAGAAGGTAAATTTGCACATCGATCTGTGATTCAAAGATGAATTGAGGAGCAGAAGATGATTTGCTCGGGTCAGTGCCAAACCTCAGACGTTTACGCGTATATATGGCTTCATAAATGAATGATGTCATTATGAATAATACATCAGTTACGCACAGCATCAGAATGTTTCTGCTTTAATGTTTCATATTGTTTCGTATTTTTGAAACTAATTGTGAAATTGAAATTTTCTAACTGAAGCGAGTTTTAGACATTCTACCCCGAAAATAAGACCTAGTCTAAGACTCGAGCTATTAAAAAGAATAATAATAATAATAATGATCATCATCATCAATATTGTTGACAGAGATAGTTTGACAGAGATAGTTTTTACAATTAAACACAATTACATGCGCAAAAACTGACAAAATAACACAATTTCAATTTGTGAATTCTTACTCGCTGATGCTGATTGGCTGGTTTTGTGAGTTTGTGAATTGAAATTGCTTTGAAGTTGTTAATTTCCGCCCGTGGAAGTGAGCGCAAACGAACACGACTGCGATTACAAATTGCAAACTCGGATCGTTTTGTTTTCTCAAATTTAATTTCTCAAGTTTTTATTTACACATTCAATTTTTTTTGTTTTATTACACTTTCAAGTTTTTGTTTTATATACAGTTCTTGTGGCTTTCGTGGAAAAATGTTTTTGCACTAGATTAAAACTGAGATCAATTCTAATAGTTAGTAAGCACAACTCACACACAAACCAGTATCTCTCACCTGGCGAGGGGTCTCCGTGCCCTGTTGACCGCCTCCAGGTCAGCATAACGCAGATCTAACTGGCAGCCCACCAGGATGACAGGGGCACGGGGGCAAAAATGCTTGATCTCCGGGTACCACATGGTCTTCACGTGAAACAGAGAGTTGGGGTTGGCAATCGAGAAGCACAGGACCACCACGTCTGACCTGGAGGAAACACAAAGACCATCAAAAAAACCTGCTAAATGAATGTCCCTACAAACAAACCTTCCATAAGCGAACCGGCGGTCCTTGTGGTGGTCTCCAAAGGTGTCCCATAATCGCAGAGACACGCTGACGTCATCTACCACGTCTCTGGAACGTTCCAGCACCTATAACACAGGAAGTGGAGTGTGAGTCCTAGGCAAGGAAGCTCGGCATATGCTTTCACGTTTTAAATGACATCAGACCTCTTGGCAGACTCTGTACTGGTCAATGGCCCAGACGGTTGGCACATGCGTGGCTAGTAACTGGTACTGTGAAAGCGTGGCATTGCACGCGCGGGCACAAATCAGCCGAGTTTTTCCCACCGCGTTGTCCCCCACCACCACACATTTAATGGTCTCCACATTCGGCCTCTCATAGTCCATGTCAGTATCTGCAAACTGTGACCTGTGGACAATCAATCACACGCAACACACTGAGATACACAAAAACGTGTGTGTGTGTGTTTGAGAATGAGAGAGATAAAGAGATAATGTGATAAAGATAAGAATGGAGTGTATAGGTGATGTGTGAAAGAATGATGGAGCGTGTGTAGTAAGGTGTGCATGCGTCTCTGTCTGCTCATCTTTGGCGTTGTTTGTGCAGTTGTGTGTGTGTGTGTGTGTGTNGTATTTAATTCAAATAGAACGTTCACTTCTGATTGTCAGAAAAGAAACGTTGCACAAACGCACAAAAATTGAAAAATACGGCTTGTGAAGCGTGTGAAACGCTGACTACACAGACACAGCTCGCTGGAATGACACACATCCTTCAAGGAGAACTTATGTAATACTCCTCTCGCCCGGAACCGCACGTTAATTCGGCCAATTCGGGCGGATTTTCGACTCACCGGAGAGAACTGAAGGGATGCATCGGACTGGCAGTCGGATCCGTGTTCGGTGGAAGCGGTTGCGGTCAGATCGGCGTGTGATGCGGCGTGCACCTGAAGCAAGCGGGGCTTCCGCTTCATTTTCCCGGCGGTAGAGACAGGACGGTTCGGGCGGGTGGACCGCAGCTACCCCATACTACACTAGGGCAAGCCTTCGCCTCGGAGCTCCGGTGTGAATCACGCTAGGAGCGAGTGAGATCGAGCGGGCTGGCGGTCCGGGCTTCGTGACATTCCCGGCGTTCCTGCGTTTCTCTTCCGCTCGTAGCAGCGCCATCTGACGCAGAGCGCAAACACACACGCCGCTGGCTCAGGCAGAACAACACCAAGTGTTTCCTTCCTTATAATAATACTGTTATTATAATTCCCTAATGTAATACTGTTTTTGTCTGTGTGTCTATAAATAAAGATATGTAATGTTTGTTTACATTAAGAATTTTTTTTTACATTCTTAGTGTGTGTGTGTGTGTGTGTGTGTGTGTGTGTGTGTGTGTGCGCGCGCGCGCGTGCGTGTGTAAAAACGTAAACTGCATACAGATAAGTATAAAAACAAAAGCGGTTTGTATTGTGTATAAAATAAATGTAACAAAACTTACATCACAACTATTTTTATCAGAATAATTGGGCTGGTACAGAATTTCATGATTATTAATTTCATAAAGAGTGTACAGTATTCAGTTCTTACATGCTGTAGTGTTTACAGTATACCCTATGTATGTGTGCATATATACAGTAATTGTAGATTTACAAATTGTAGATTTAAATATAACTCTTTATAATAATCATATATAATTATAACATATTTTATACAGTTTTGTTTTATAATGCACATAATGGAAAAAAATGAAATATAGATTAAAAAGTCTTTAGTAAAAGTGTGGGATACATATCACATTAAATCTGTTGTATTAAGTAAATGCATACATTATTTCATCCTTTTCACTGGCAAGTGGCAACTGTGACTTTGATGTTATTTGATGTTTCAAAGAATCTTCATGTAATACATTTCATTGTTTAATGCAGTGGAAAACACATCTGTTTGCTAAATAAAAAAAAAATAGAACTTAGCAAAATTTTGATGATCATTTGAATTAAAACGAATGGCGGTTTAAAACAAGTTTAAAGTACTTTGACATACGTGTAGTGATGTACGTATCTTTGCTCTCGATACACACATGAACAGGTTTTCCAGACTTGTGTGTGAACACAGGTAATAAAACTGACTCCAGATCTGCTTCAAAAAGGAAAAAGTGCTGCGATACTATCAGACTAATTGACCGTTTGCTGGCGGTTTGAAGGTAAATGGTGGAAATTCCTTGAGGCTAGTGAAATACAACATGGAAAATGTACAAACATCAGCTAAACTCTTTCTTGTCGTTGATCAGAATCTGACAAAAGCGGATGCTGGGAAAACAAATTTACCAATTAACACATTTAGCAGTTGTCTTTATCAGTTACTAAACTAATGGGTTAAGATCTTCAATTATCAAATGTACCAGTTAACCTTATCGGTTTTCTAATTTACAGTTTAATTTTATCAGTTACCGAATGTACCAGTCAGTTTTATTAGTTACAGCATTTACCTGTTACCATAATTAGTTACCAAACTTATTAGTTTTTATATACATTTAGAACTTTATCTGTTACCAAATTCACCACTTATTGTTATCAGTAATGTATAACTTTATCAGTTGCCCAGTTTACCATTAATCATTGTCAGTTACCAAATTTACCATTTGTCAGTAACAGAATGTTTTAGGTCATGTTATGTTACAAAATTTACCGGTTCATGTTATCAGTTGCCAAATGTATCGGTTACCACAATCAGTTAACAAATTTATCAGCTAATCTTACTTATCAGTTAAACTTGTCAGTTAAACACACACACACACACATACACACACACACACACACACACACTACCCATATTGCCATACACCGTGCCATTCATTCTTATTCATTCATTTCTAGTCTAATTTCATATACAGTTTCTATATTTTTTTCTGAATGTTAGAACCAGTTAAAGTAATTACTCATTTTATAATTTGATTTGACTAAAATCTCTGCAGAAAAACACTTAGAAGAAGATCGGAAGTTGGGGCCAGATAAGCGCCCGGCCTGCATTAATCTCGCCGCATGAATATTTATAAAGAGATGGAAAGTCGGCGACTTGAGATTCCGCTTTGTGATTGGCAGAAGAATTGTATAAAGGTGAGGTGAACATCAACATCAGCACAAACCCACATCAACCAGTGAAACTCTGTTGGGCTCGACTGTGCAGACATGCTCCTGAGTAGCGTCTTCCTCTCTATCCTGGTTCTGGCGGCGTCCGGGTTCGAAGTGGCTCAGGAACCCACACAACTGAGACGAGCCAGGTTCTCCTCAAACAGCCCCTGTGAGTATTTCTACCTGTTACCCTAAAGAAGCTTTTGTACTTGATCTAACTCAAAACATTTCATGTTCTGCCTAGCCATCACTGTAAGGTAAAATTATCAATATACATTTTATGCTTGGTTTAGATTAAAAGTAAGTCTTGTAGTGTAAAGTAAATACATTTCTTAAAGTAAAGTAAAAATGTGGTTTGGAGTTGGAGATGGTGATGAGAAGAGAAGACCATGTTTCAATGGGAATTGGTCAATGAGCCAATTAGAAGCTTGCATGTGCAGTACAACATTTTTTAACTCTTTTAAACTTTAAAATAAATCATAAGCGCTTTTACATGATCTTGTTTTGTTGTAAGAAGGAGCAATTGAAGCAATTTGTCTTGAAAGGAGACAATAGATGTTTGGATAAGATAATTATGTAAATAACCATCAATGTGTCTTGTAATGTGAGCAGAGACTCGGCTGCATTTCTACCTGTTTCCCATTCCCATAACAGGAGGCGTGTTTGCTGCCTGCCTGTCTGATAAATGGACCAATAGAGCAGATTTTCCGCTGATTACAGTCTCTTTATAAGGGAACTTATTTGAATAAGTTGTTGTTTCACCTCATTACTCCTCAGTGGTCAAGACACATGGTTTCCTGTTCAGAATTTGTGGTGTAATCTTAGATGATCTTATACACGTCATTATAATTTATATTCAACCCGTTAGTACACAAGCCCCAATCAACAAAGGATGTGAATATATGCATATATTAGGGTGGTGGTCTGTTTTTCAACCCTTAATTTGATTCAAAGATGTTTTTTGCATTGGCTAAATAGTGGATAGTTAATTCCTTTCCAAGAAAAATGTTAAGTTGATCCAAAGTAAAGTGATTAGTTGACGCAAAATTTTTACTTTGACCCAATGAGACACTTTTTTCAGTGAAGGTCAGAAGGTCACGCTGACCACAAGTCTTCCCCACCGCGAGATTAAAAATGCATTGATTTGTCCAGCTGATGTGGCGCGCTGCCTGACCGGAGCTCTGCAGGTGGGATGTGCCACCTTCGCCTGCCTGGAGAACTCCACCTGCGACACCGATGGAATGCACCAAATCTGCAGCTCTTTTCTTCACACGGCAGCCGTCTTCAACACCGAGGTATGAGAGGAGCCATCAACCCGCCGTATGAAGGTTCAAACCTCTGTTGTAAACGTCTCCAGGGCAAGACTTTTGTGAAGGAAAGCATCAAGTGCATTTCCAACGGCATCACCTCCAAGGTTTTCCAGTCCATCAAACGCTGCTCCACGTTCCAGAAGATGATCGCCGAAGTGCAGGAGGAATGCTACAAAAAGCTGGACGTCTGTGAGGTGGCCCGGTCCAACCCGGACGCCATCGGGGACGTGGTCCAGGTGCCCAGTCACTTCCCAAACAGGTAAGAACATCAGGTTCTGGAAAATCCCACCTGATACAAAAAAGACTTTGGCTTTAAAAGAATGTTTAATTTGTCCTTACTAACACACACACACACACACACACATTTCGGACAAATAAAAATTTTGATTTGTCTGCGTTTGATGGATTGTTGGAGCATTAGGGAGCTACTTCTTTGTGGTGTAATACTTAACACAGAGAAGAAGAGTGAGCTGTGGCAAGCCGATTTATCATTTAACTATCATGATTAACCTAGATGAGCTTTAACTAGTCACTATTACTAATGTCACTGCATTTGTTAAGAAGAGACTCTGTGAAAATTACGCTTTTTAAAGACGTTTGAGTGTTTCTTTGGCATAGTTTTTTTCCCCAACAAATTTACATCACTAATTCACCAAATTTAATAGACTTATGGAAGGTGATTCAACTGAAAATGTGTGTGTTTATGTGTTGTTTAGAAGGCTTCTGTAACTATGATGGGTTATTGTGAATGAGTTTTAATAAAGTTAGTTTGCAAAATGTTTTACTTTCTCACGCCTTGTTTCTGAAAAAATATTCTGACATAGACGCTTCCTGATTGTGCATTTTATAATCCGGTGCACTTATAGTAGTTCAAAAATTACAGTGTGTGTGTGTTGCAGGTACTACAGCACTCTCCTGCAGAGCCTGATGGAGTGTGATGAGGAGACGGTGGAGGTGGTCCGGGCCGGCCTGGTCTCGAGACTGGGGCCCGACATGGCCATCCTCTTCCAGCTGCTTCAGAACAAGCCGTGTCCTTCTGAACCGGGCCTGGCTGGTACTTCAGTGATGGAGGGTCAAACCGGCTTCCGCTGGCCTCCGATGTTCAGGGTCCAGCCCAACCAGCGCTACAGAGACCCCACACACCTGTTCGCCAAGAAGCGTTCAGTCGAAGGAAGTTCTTAAGGTCACGTGACTCGNGGCCCGACATGGCCATCCTCTTCCAGCTGCTTCAGAACAAGCCGTGTCCTTCTGAACCGGGCCTGGCTGGTACTTCAGTGATGGAGGGTCAAACCGGCTTCCGCTGGCCTCCGATGTTCAGGGTCCAGCCCAACCAGCGCTACAGAGACCCCACACACCTGTTCGCCAAGAAGCGTTCAGTCGAAGGAAGTTCTTAAGGTCACGTGACTCGTCTTACTGTGAGGAAAGTCGACCTCATACGAAATACCCCTTTTATTTAATTCATATGTAT
>SOMO01000513.1:70869-84520 GCA_028128575.1 Paedocypris carbunculus
GTAAAACACAAAATAGTTACACCTTTTGGCTTTCTGGATCACCTTTATTACATTCTATAATAATTAAAGTTGCTGCTAGGAAATGTAAGCTTCAACAAAACAAAACAAATATTCTTTTTTGGGATTTAAATGACGCCATTTCAAAATGTTGGTAAACGTTGCTATGTAACATGTTTTTTTTTATTACACTTATGACCAGTATTTTATCATTTGTAAAAAAAATGTTTTATGAAATGCTTTATGAAGTCATGGCACGGATTAGATAACAAAAATTATCTAACACAATTTTCATATATTGAATTTATATATTTCATATGAATTTTTATATTTACATCTTTAGTTTTATGAACTTAAAATTATCAGATGCAAAAAACTAAAATTGCATGCAGTCTCAATATTTCTCAGAAAATTCGCAATAAGGTTTTTTATTTTCTCAAAACTGTGTGGCCCTCCTGTGGCATCATCGTGTTTAGAGAATGACGAGTAGAAAGGACCTTGTGGATCTCCAGTAAGAGTTGTGGAAGCGTGTGGATGGTGGATTCACTGCTCCTCTCTCGTCTCTCCTCTCCATCACTTCTCTCAGACTGGCTCTTCTCCTCCGTCAGCTCCTTCTCTTCAGCTGCTTTCTGTGCGTCGAGGTCAGCTGACTCCAGGCCTGGACACAACACGTGTTAGAATCACACGTGCGATTCTGATCCAGTCTTCCGCCGTACCATTCTGAGAAGGTTTGCCGTCCTTCATCTTCTCCGGCTTCAGCTCGGGAACATCGACGCTCTGCATGGGCTTCTCCTCCTCGCAGTCCATGGCAACCTCTTCCTCATCCTCTTCCTCCGGCTTAACTCCACTCTGGTTTTGCTGCTCCGCGCTGGCAGTGTCTGATGGAATGTCACAGTTGAACGTTTCGGAAACAGTTTGGAAAATTTTGAAATTGATTGCGGATTTTTTTCATTCATCGGAAAAGAAAAGTTAATGTTCAGTCAGTCAGCAACTGATTTTTAACGGAATGTAGTTTGAAAATAATCTACCAACATGACAGTATTAATGATAAAATACAAACAAGAAATTATTAGTTATTACTAATTACTAATATTATTATTATTATTTTTTCCCAATACCGAGTGTTTTTCCATCACAGACACCCCCTAAATACATATAGCAAAGAATAAAAATACCAAAAAAAAAAAAAAATGTCTCCTAAGAGAAAAAAACGAAGGACTCCTATTTTGTAACTGGCAAAAAACTTCCATTTCTTTTCCTATCGCACTTGCCTTCGACAAACACGACAAGCAGTGTGACTTTCAAAGATTTACCAACAGTTAAAAAAAAATATATATATATATATCTCTTGGGGATTTTGATTTTACAAACATTTGTGGGGAAAAAAAGCAACAATGGAAAACTCGAGAAGAATGAGGTAGTAATCTGAATGGTTTCAGGCCGCGACTCTTTTTTTTTCGGATGTGTGAAGATAGAAAAGTAAATTAATTAAAAAAATGTAATTTGTTCGTTTAGTGTCACTCCTTAAAAAAATAGATGGGATGGAAAAAAAATGTTAAATAAAAAAGAAAGTGTAAATGAACTATGTAAATCCAAATTCTAACTCCCAATGACATGATGATCCACTCAACTTTAAAATAGTTTGTTTTGCGGAACAGGGCCAAAAAAAAAAAAAAAAACAAGTTCCCACCAGCAGGAAACTGGAAGCACAATGATGCAGAATTATGGGTTGGTCAAGCGAGGTGAAGGTGTTACGCACCATAGGTCTGCGCGTCATGTGACTGCTGGTCATGTCTGATGTGCTGGTACAGGTCTGACTCCTGCTGGGCTTCGGGCTGCGTCTGCTCCGGGCTTCTCTGCGTGTCGTCCTCCACCGTTCTCAGCCGTTTATTCACTCGCTGGTTGTGATCTCCTGTGGTGCGCTGCTCATCCGCCTGCCCGGGTTTCCTCTTGAAGCTCTGGAGAAGAACAAGCCAGCGTGAATCCCCCCGTGATGGAGACCGGACCCGCGGGTTGGTTGTGACGGACCTGCGTGTTCAGGCGTCTCTGGTTCTGTGAGGTGATTCTGGCCGTCAGTTTGGAGTCGTGACCCTCGGACTGATTGGCGTCTGCCGCGCCGCTGCCGTGCTCCTGTGGGCATCACATTGTACAAGTGTGTAGGGAATTCAAACTCTTGGTGCTGAAAGTTCTAAGCATGTTTGCAGAACAAGCCTCGTGGGTTCGAGAATTAACACCTTAATTTGACCTCTGTCGACCTTATTGACCTTTGTGAAGCTGTCATTAACCTAGCAAGATCATTCAAAAACACTGAACTGGTTGAACTATACTAAGCACTTAAAAAAAGTTATATATACTGCACATTAATTTGTAATTGTATTGTTTTACAAATATTTCTTATTGGTAAAAGTACTAAATAAATATTTTAAAATAAAAAAAAAAAAGTATTTTGAAAACGCTTAACATTCATTTTCAGTTGTAACTATAATAATTGTAGAGTTTTAAAAATATAATTTTACTTGTAGAGTAAAAATATAATACTCACTTTTTTGTTCATCGAACTATTATTATTTATTATTAAATTAATTAACTTTTTAAAAAAATCTGGAAAATTGTAATAACTTATTCATTTAATTAATATATTATTACGAACAATGTTTATGAACTGTGAAATAAAAAAATGTGACTATGACAATACCTATAAGTTTGTTACCATATAGTTTTAATTATTGCATTTTAAACATTATTGTAAATAACTGAACAATGTTGAGAATGTTCATGAGAAACGGGTTATTAAGTGGGAGTTAATGTTAAAGCGTTTTGTTTTGCTTAATGTTTCCTAATGTGTGAAATAAAAGATTATTAATGGAGTGACTTTTTTTTCCCAGAAATCACTTTTTTCTCTTTACAAAACCCCAGGAAAAACTAAAACTCAACTCTAAATTTGAGGTTTGGTGGCTGTTTATGTTTTCAAATGACTTCATAAATTCAGACAAAACATTTTTAAACGTAAATATAACGTAGCAGTTGTTTAGCTTCCTCTTTGGCAGGTGTTTATGAAAGTACATTACACAATGACACAATCATCACAATCTCACATTGTTTATGCCAAGATGGAGTAATTGTTCTGGAAGCAAGATCTCTGATGTATTTGGAGGGGTTTTTTTGGAGGGGTTTATTTGATGCGCGAAGAAAAAACCCAGGAGAAAAATGTTCTAAAGTTCTAAAAATGCCGTCAGAAGCAGAATAAAGGTCTTCACCTCTTTGGCCTGGTCTCGCTCTGACGCGGCTCCAGCCAGTTCCACTGCGGTGTCGCTCTGGACGTTCTCCTCTCCAGTCTGACCATCTGAGGCGTGTTCCTTCCTCTGTGTGGAGTCCATCTGTGCAGCATCCTCATCCTCATCAGCCTCATCCTCCTGAGGTCAAGAGTCTTCATTAGGGAATCTCTCCTCAAGTTTAATATGGAAGCATCACCAGGACAAACCTTTGGTGTCTGGCCTTGATCAGCAGGAATGGACTTGTCCTTCTGCTCTTGTCCTTCTTCTCCTACGTCGTTGTTGTTGTTGTTCTCCTCCTCCTCTTTATTCTCTTCTCGTTCGGCCGTTTCAGACTCTTGATCTTCTGGATTTTCCTCCATGTCTTGTTCTTCTGACTCACGTTCCTCGCCCTGTTCCTCCGTCTGGCCTTCTTGCTTGTCATCAGAGACGTCATCACCACCTTCCTCTGAGGCGTTCTGTTCTTCCTTGGTGTCCTCATCCACCTCCATCAGTTTGTCATCAATGTCAAATGGATTTTTCTCTGAAGAGAGACAGAAATGAGCAAAAATTCCAAACGTCTTTGAATCGGAAAACTCACCATCAGCATCACCTTCTCCCTCTGCCTCCTCTTCGCCCTCTTCATCGAGGTTCAGCTCATCCGGGAGCTCCATTGCTTCGGGCTCTGCTTTCTTCTCCTGCTTACCGTGGTACGGGTCTACTTCGTTTTCATCATACTCGCGCTAAAAAAACAAAACAGGTAGTTCATTAAAATGCAATAGATTAGCGTATTTTTTGGACCATTAGGCGCATCAGATTAGAAAGAGATANTCATCTTCATGCACGCTAGCGGTAAGAAAAAGACAAGCTCTTTTCCTATGGCGGGAATATTTCAGAACTTGGAATGGCATTTCTTTACTCTGGATTTTCGTTATCTAGTACATTTGTAAGTCGGGGTGACCACTGTATTTCATAATCTTTTTTCCACACTTATTTTCTTCTTGATGATATGGTGCACAATTGGACGCAGAATTGTAACTGCGCATATAGTCTGAAAAATACGGTACTGATCATCACTCAAAGAATTGACTGACTTCATCCATCTGCTCGTTAATCTTCTCCTTTTCCTCCTCGTCTTTAGATCCGTTGTTCTCCTGGTTCTCCTCTTTCTTTGACTCTCCAGCATCCATATTGTCATCCTTTGCAACCAGCTCTGACTCGCCCTAAATTTCCAAAAAAGCGATAAAACGGTCAGTGAAATTCAGATTAGAAATGAGCAAAACATCAGCCACTCAGTACCTGGTCCACTCCTGGTCCAGACTCCTCTTCCTGCTCACTCTCAACCTCATCATCTTCATCCTCATCGCCCCACATCCTCTCATCCAAGGTATCTGTCTGGCCGTCTCCCAGATCGCCCATCTTCTTATCCAACTCCTCATCTTCCTCATCTGAGTCTTTATCATTCTCACCTAAACACAGATAAGGTTTAAGCTTCTCAACCACAAAGAGCTGCACACACACACACACACACCCCCACAAAAAAATTTTCCATTCCAATTTTCCTGAGCTCATTTTTGAACTGTGGGAGGAAACCCACGTAAGCACGAGAACAAAATGTCAAACTCACACTGACCAGTGGTGTAAAGTAACTGTGTTACTTTACTTGAGTATTTTGGCTAATTTGTACCTGTACTGGAGTATTAAAAACTTTTAAACTTTACTTGACTACATTAGTGATGAGTATTTGTATTCCACTCTTTACTGATGGCGTGTGCAGGATATCGCCATCTGCAGGATGCTGAAGGTACTGGATGCTTTTAATCAGCTAAATCACGTAAACGTGAATTAGCAGTTGCACTTTTGAGTTTGACTGAGACTGACTTTTTGTTCTGTTTTTATCTATTTTGCCTATTATTTCTGCCATTTTGAAACATTTGAGGTGTTAAATTTCATTTCTATAATAGGAAATAAAACCTCATAAATAAAGAGCTTCTTGCTTTTACATTTATTGGTGTTTTTTTTAGCCTAATGTATCTTGAGTAAAATACTTAAGTTCTTTTCTAGACTTCAAGGAATTGGGCGATTGTAATGGAGTAATTTTACAGTAACTTTTACTGGAGAACGTTTTTTTTCTCTACACAGAACTAAAGCAAGGGTGTTTGTCTGTCGAGTCTGTGACCATCACCTGGTTCCTGGTCAGTGGCATCATGCATCTTTCCATCAAAGTCTTCTGACATCTCAATGGCTTCATCTTCCTCCTTAATGTCCTGCTGGTCCTTCTGCTCCTCCTTCTTGTCCTGCCCTTCCTGAAACGTGTCTTCAACCTGAACAGAAGGCCACGATGCTGGTTTAGATCCAATGCAGAGATCTTTTAGATTCGGACTTCATTTTGGAGACACTAGCCTGGTCTTCATTCTCAATCTTGTTGCTGACGTCTTTCACTCCTTCACCGTCTCCTATTCCTCCACCCTCGTAGTCGTGGAACTCTGTCGCTCCTTCTCCGTCTCCTCCACCCATCAGCTCTTGTGGAAGACAGAAGCCCTGAAGAAGAGTGAAATGACAAAGATGGGTGAGAAACACAGACGAACAAAAATGTCCAACACACAAGCAAACTACCACACTGCTATTATTAATTGTACAGTAGTAACTCAGGTTGAATTGTTATTATGACGAACCTTCTGTGCGAGTTCGGTGAAGATGTTGGCGAGGACAGAAAGCAGCTTCCCGGTGGCACGATGAGCTCCCATCGACAAGACCAGGTAATATCGCACCAGACCCGAATACACACACAGCGCCGGCTCCAGGCGGACCAGACACCTACAGGCCTCCTTCAGGTCCTGTGATTAAAACATCATACAATCAAAACTCTGATTCCTGAACATCCTCAGTCTGGAAACAACAATGAAGACTAGTGGAGTAAAGTTCTCGAGTAAAGGGACTTTATTACTTAAGTGCTTTTGGGCTACTTTGTACTTGTACTGAATATCAAAAATATGAGCAACTTTTACTCAAACTTAGTGACTGAGTATCTGTACTCTTTGCTCCAGTACATTTAATTGGACACTAGCCGTTTTTAGTTACATTGTGATGGTGCACAACAAATCAACATTTTTTTCCTGGGCAGACTGATATTGAGGTGATATTGCCATCTGCAGGATGCTGAAGGTACTGGATGCTGGATCAGCTAAACTGCGTGAATTAGCAGTTGCACTTTTTTGCACGTCTGAGTTTTACTGAAACTGTTGCAAAATGGCAGAACAAAAGAGATGAAAAAAAGAACAAAAAGTCAATGAGCTGTAACATTTCATTTCCATATTGGAAAATAAAACCTCATAAATAAAGAGTTGCTTGCTTTTCACATTTCTATGGGGGTTTTTTTTTTTGAGCCCAATTGAGTGAAATACTCCTCTGATGGACACTGACCCGGAGTTGGTTTTGCTTGCAGGTGTCTCTTTGTGACTTCAGTTTCTCCAGCAGCTCCATCACCGCTTCATTCACCTCAGGTAACGACAGACACTGGATGTCTTCACTCAGGACGTTCTCCATTAGTGTGCTCAAGTGTCCCGGCTTCAGAAGCTCCTGGGTCGCCTCAGATTCACTTTCTGGAGAACCGCATGGAAAACCGCCACAGATGTGAATGGCCTTGAAGTTTGTTTTCTGAGTTTTGAATGGACAGATTTTAAGTTTTAAAGTCTCACCTTCTTTCTTTCCTTCAGACTGCTCTTCTTCCTCTTGAGTGTCATTCTCTTTCCTCTTAACCAGCTTCTGAACCGCACAGAGAAGCAGATTTAACGCTTTCTCCAACATTTTGGAGAACTCTGTGGAAAATGCCCGGGAGTAGCCTGCGTGGAGCAAAAACAAACACCAAAAACGAATATTTAAATCCAAAATACTTCATTTTAATGCTATGTGATGCTAATAACAAAAAAATTTCTTCGTTCGGAACAACTCTGATACACAAAGACAAAATTTGAAAGAGTCGGAATATTCGCAACTGTGTCGTGTTCGCTCAGGAACAAACAAAACCAGTAAGCAAACATAAATTTAAACGGCTAAATAATGTCCGAGATCAAATTGGTATTGGAGAGGTCACAGAGCCTGTCAAATGGGAGGGGCTACTGTTACTGAGTGGGCGGTGACAAGGCAGCCGTACCGTGGCTTTTACAAGGTGTCTGACAGACAGGTTCTGCTGTTTAATTAAATGTAATTACTCTAATAAAATACATTTTATTCCAAAATTAAATTCCATTATTTCTTGGCGTCACTGCTTATTCAGTACCCACCCAGTGTGCATTAGCCCCTCCCACTGATGTTGATTGGCACATCTCACAATGGTCTCACAAAATGATTTTGCGTATTGATCTCATGAATTTTGTGCCAATTGAGTCAACAACTGCGTTCGAGTTTTGTCCATTTCTATGTTTTCAAGATGAGCACAAACCTTCGCCTTGGCTTTTACAATTTGACGCACACTGTTGAATTTTTAGCACGCCCACCATGTCATAAATATAATTGTAATTCAGAGGCTCTTTTAAATATTGCTCAGAATATCGGACGTCCTGCGCTCTTACGCTTCTGCGACGTCCTGATGGAGAGCAGGTGAGTTTTCCACGTGGTGAACTCGGTCAGACAGGCCTCCACCTCCGTCCTGGCCGCCTGAAGACCCTGCACAAGAGCAGGCTGGGCACGCAGGCCTGGGACGCCCTCCAGAACGAAGAGCTGCTCGATGGCGGGCAACTGAGACGCCACCACGCCCAGCTGATCGAGAGAGGAACTGCAGAGCGACAGGTGATCCCTGTGTGGAGCAGAGGAACAAGGAGACAAAAGTGCTTTTCAAATCAAGACGGAGCCATTTCAGTGTGGAAAGAGCATTTTGACCTTTCCATAATGCAATAAAAAATACTGTATTCACGCAAATTAAAATAGAATAAACGATAGGATAAAATAATTTTTATAGAAATAATTTTCCTATTATAGAAGTTAAAAAAATGCACGTAAATATAAGCTCTCGTTTTCCCAATTTAAAGTCAGGAGCAATCAAAATAAATGGAAAATAGCGCCACCTTCTGGCGTAACATGAAACTATGGAATTCATTCAGTTGTTCTGTGAAATGCTTTGGCAGTTTTGGCATGGACTCGTCTGATATCATTCTGCTGATGATTGAGTCACAAGTTAGGTTTAAGTATTTAGCCAGAAATGTTTGATCATCAGGAACATCAAGATAGTAAGAGGATGCTTATGTTCGACTATTAATGGAATTTTTAGTAATAAAGGAACTAATAAAGGCAAATTTCAATTTATAATGTGCATGAGAAATTGGGGGCTTATATTCGCCTAAATACAGTCGCAGTTTTTCCACCGGACATTATTATACGAACACGCATTGGCAAAGTAGTTAGTACACTGAAATATGATTTCAAGAAATATATATCTCACTACAGTGGAAATTTGCTTAAAATTGTTGGTCAACAATTACGCTTGCCGATGCCCTGAGATTTAAGTTGAATTAAGTTAAAAGTTCCAAGTTTAAACCCCTGAAATAGAAATAAGGATTCAACTCCTAATAGACAAATAAAGTCCTGAGGTGCCAAAGTTCTGAAATTGAATTCAAGTTTAAAGTCATGAGATTTCAAGTTTACATTTCTTTGGAGTATACATTTTTTTTTTTTTTTTAAATGTTTTTAAAGATAAAATCCTGAGCTAGCATTAAAGTCCTGAAGGAGATGTCCAGAGAGAGAATTCTTATCTTGAGATACGGTATTTGAGCTAAAAAAAAAAAAAAACAGACTCCTTGATTACGCATAAGCAACCTGTGAATTAAGGCACCCCACGATTAAGAACCCCGCGAATATAAGCACCCCACGAATAAAAGCACCCATCCAATATAATGACCTATCGGATATAAAAGTAATTTCTAGCTTTCCTTCAAAATACTTTGATGAACTGAATGGAAGCTTTTCTCACCAGCTATGGATGATTCTGTCTTCGCATTCTCGCGCCAAACCGTCCACCTTCACTTTCAACTCTTCCACTTCTTTCTTCAGGGTCTCCACCTTCACATTCACCTCCTTCCAAGCCTGCTCTCTTCTCCTCAGCGAGCACACCAGAGGCTGGACGTGGGGGGCGAGAGGTGAAGGGTGGCTGAGAGTGGCCTGACCCTGGACCACCTCGCCCGCTCTGGCTTCGGTGGGAGCTGCAGAAGAACCGTCTGGAGAACACTGGAGGATCCAGGAGAGTTGTTGGAGAGCAACAGAGCACTGCAAGGCTGCAGACTGAACCCTGTCGATCCAGCCACGGAGCCGGTCCTGAGGAGGAAGAGCACTGACTTTGTCTTCAGAAACGTGGATTTGGAGGCTCTGAACATCTTCCATTATGTTCCTGTTGGTTTAGAGAGAAGACGTTTTTATGCGGGCAACTACAAAAATCACCATGCAGGAGTACAGTTCAATAACTATTATGAATTCTAGTTTACTATTATGATTACTGTATTTACAACCAAGTACAGTGGTACCCTGACTTACGCATGTCTTAGATAACCAAAAACACGAGAAACAAAATACGTTGACGCAAAAATGTCGTCCCGANTAGATAACGAAAATCCCGAGTAATGAAATGCGTCGCTGCGAAAATGATAGTTCTGAAATATTTTTGCTATATGAAAGGAGCGCGTCTTTTTCCTACCGCTAGCGTGCAGGGAGATTTGATATTTTTACAGAATATAAAATAAGCTTGTCTTCTCTCAGAATGGTGATGTTTTTTGACAACTGCAGTATTCATACGGTGTGTGTGGTGTTTTTGACGCAGGAGTTTCTCACTGGGTTCTGTACCTGAAGTCACTGGGAATCGGAGCCGTTATTCTCAATGGACTTTTCCAACAGAACAACGACTCACAACCCGATGTGAATGTTAAACAACACAATCTGGATTTCAAACAGCTTATCATAGAGAGCCATAAATCAGGTATTATCTTTTGCTCATATTATGGAATTATGGAATATTATTGAATTTTGATTGAATTGAATTGAATTGAATTGAATTGAATTTTGATTGAATTGAATTGAATTTTGATTGAATTGAATTTTTATTTTATTGAATACAATTTATATTGAATTGAATTGAATTGAATTTTGATTACCGTACATTGAATTAAATTGAATTGAATTGAATTTTGATTAAATTGAATTAAATTGAATTTTGANGAGCGACTACTATACCTGAGCCGGATCCAGTCTTCTGTGAGTCCTGCCAGTTTTTGCCTCTGCCTCAGTAGAAGTTTAAAGAGATGAGAGGAAAAACCTCGACACCGCTCGACATTCCCCAAACCAAGCTCCTGCAAAAACAGCAATACGTTATTCCACTTTCTAGAATAGGTCGCTCCTGGAAGTCACTTTGATAAATTCATTTTAAAAAACAGAGGGGAATCAAGTTTAGTTTAAGTTGCTCTGCCAGACATTCCTCAGTCGCCATGTTCAAATCCAGATTCTACTTTAATAGTGTTCTAGTATTATTATTATTGCCATATTATTGTTCAACTTGCTTTTCTCAATCCATTCGTCCATCCTCTGCTTTACCAATTCTGGGTCACAAGCTAAAAGCTAAAGCAAACCCCAGCAACTCTGGCCCAAAAATCCCAGAACAAGACACACAGACACNGGGCTCAGTTCCCTAAAATCACAGACTAATGCCAGTGAGCAAGTAAACAAGAACAAATGAAAGGAAAACAAACTAAAAAAATGTCTAAGAGAGTCCAGGACGAGTGCTGTATCTAAACCTTTGCTCCGTGTTGTCCTGAGCTTTGACCGCAGCCAGGGCCGTCTTCATCTCCAGTGGCCTCAGAGTCAACATCTGGTCTGGATCTGCTGAGCGTGTCCATGTCAGACCCTTACGATACGACAGGCCTGGATGGACCAAAGCAAAACTCATTTCCTCCAGCCTGGCCGTGACCAAAAACTCACACGTGAACGCTCTACTGACCGATCTGAGCAAGCATCTTGAAGAGATCGGCGAGGGCTCTCTGCTTCTGCAGGAGGATGTGCTTCACCTCGGCTTTCTGCCTCTCCTCTTCCACACTGCGGTCCACCGTCAGGCTCTGAAGCGTTTGGAGGTTTGCGATGACCTCGGCTGAAACGCCAGCACACACGTNACCAAAGCAAAACTCATTTCCTCCAGCCTGACCGTGACCAAAAACTCACACGTGAACGCTCTACTGACCGATCTGAGCGAGCATCTTGAAGAGATCGGCGAGGGCTCTCTGCTTCTGCAGGAGGATGTGCTTCACCTCGGCTTTCTGCCTCTCCTCTTCCACACTGCGGTCCACCGTCAGGCTCTGAAGCGTTTGGAGGTTTGCGATGACCTCGGCTGAAACGCCAGCACACACGTGAGCACACAGAATAACACCTGGAAGGTTCCGAGCCGCGTTCTGACCGGTGAACTGGTCCAGGTCTTCAGAGAGCTCCGGCAGAGAGTTCTTCTTCACCAGTCGCACACAGAACTTCCTCATCTTCTTGGTGAGCACAGGAAGCCGGGCTTGAAGAGGCGGCTCCGCTTTGTTATGAGAGATTCCCTCTAAATTATTATCCTGAAAGAGAAAATGTAAAAGATGAATGACTTGGTTACATAAAGATTGCAAAAGATTTGTGGGAAAATTTGTTTTAAAAAATAATAAATAAAAAAAAAACAAAGAAATCCAGCAACTGATGGGTTTGTAAAAAAAACAGTTGTTGGACAATTCTGATGACGTTGTGTCCGTGCTGAACTGTTGAAGTCACCTTTCTCATGGGATTACAAAAATATCAGGGATTGGCGTGATGTTTTTTTAAGATGGCAGTGTAAATGATCAAAAGCAGTTTAAAAATCCCAATACCTGAATTTCCCGGCCCTTTCCAGGCACGTTGTGTCTTAAAGCAGCGTGAACTCGACACAGAGGAGACTCCACGGGCTGGGAATCCATCACATCCACGGTGGAGTTACTGCCCTGCTCCACTAGACACGGTGCACACGGCTCCTTCAGCGCCGCCTCGAACTTCTTCACAAACTTGAACAGGGTCCTGAGCACAACACAAGAACATCAGGCTGCTGTTGGTATTCTGACGAGGCATGAACTCACCGGTGGGTCTTCTCCACTGACTGTTTGATGGACCAAAAACTCACGTCATTCCACTTGGAGATTTTGACAAAGTCCTGCGTAGCGAGATTTCATGAACAGATTAGATTCAATATGACCATCTGGAATATAATACCTACTTTGAGCTCTTTTTCGATAGGAGACCTCAGCTGGGTGATTTTGGTCTGGACACTTTCTGAGAACTGGCTGTAGTATCGATGGAGATTCCACAGCAAACTGAGAAGCAAGTCTGTGTGGAAATAAAAATGTTTTTAACTCGACCGACAGCTGGCGGTGGGTGGTAAACCCGTATGAATGTGAAAACCAGCATTCAGTTGTGCCACTATGTGGATTGTGCAATGACGTCGATACTGTTACACATTCATGCATTGAATTATTATATACATATATATAAATATCAATAAATAAATAAATACATATATAANAATAAACGTACACAAAAATAAAGTTACAATACAAATTTTGTGTACAAATAATGTAACTTGTACATTATTACATCAGCCAATTACTACTGACAGTCCTTTTAAGAATAACAAAAGCGTTAATACTCACCATGTCCGTCGTCTTTAGGAGACAACAGGATATGACAATGGAATCCCAGCAGTATAGTCAAGCGTGTGGAAAACTCTCCCAAAGTGGAGCCTTCAATGAAGGCCTGCAACGTGGAGGAGACCGAGGAGAGCGAAAGCTCCTCCACACAACCTTTGATTGAATCGACAAAGTTCGTCGTCAAACAAAGCAATATTTACAAAAACACTCATGCTTAGATTACCGTCTCTGGAACTCTTCTCTTCTAGAAAGCGCTCAAGGAGTTGGTAGATGGAGAACCAGTGCTTGGTGGACTTGTCCGAATGCCGCTTCAGAGCATTATCTAGACTGCTGGACCAGCAGCTGAAGAAACAAGGCTCTGCAGATACAAATTACTCAACCACAATCCATATGAAACCTTCACGTAAAACGCCTCCACTCACTTGAGCTCCAGTTTTCTCCACTGAATGATGAGCTGAGTAATGGCTTCTAGCTCATTCCGAAGAGACACTGCACGGCTGGCGTTGTTTTCCCAATCCTGGTTTGAAAAAGAGAATAACAGCTGCTCTTAAACTAATATTCCAACTCTACTTTTCTTTACGTCATTTGGCTTTTATACAAAACTATTTTCCTTACATATTTAGGCATTAACTGACACTGAATAGATATGCAGCTGTTTTATAAATCAAATTCAAAGAGTAAGAAATTATTTTCTTAAATATTATTTTTTGTATTGAGTATAATTTTTGT
>SOMO01000514.1:62075-73988 GCA_028128575.1 Paedocypris carbunculus
ACCTCTACTTACGAATGACTCTACTAGGGAACATTTCAGGTTACAAAGCATGTCTTCATAAACTGTTTTACGAAACGACTAGAGCTGCACAGTTACATTGTTAAAAGATTGTGATCTCAATTCCAACCTTGCTTGCGATCTAGCTTTATACGATTCAGTCAAACTCTGATCTGGAGATAACACGCACACCGGTGTTTCTATGCGAACGAATTGGTGCCAAAAATGTGCAAACACCCAGCTTTCCGGTAATTACGTTTTGCCCTGCGCACTTATCTTCATGCTCACGTGCAAATCAGAGTTCAAAACATTTTGGGACTTTTTGACTCCTCGCTCTGATTGGTCAAGCGAACCCATCGCAAAGCAGATCACCACCATGGCATTTATTAAAGGGTTAAATGCGTCTCTACTTACGAAATTAATTTGTGCCGACACCAGTTTTGTAAGGCAAAATTCTGTAAATAGAGGTACCACTGTATGGTCAAAGATTAGAATTCTATTCATCTGTAAAAAAATTTAATTGATAAAATGCAACTCTGGGTGATTTTGCAGTGGTCGGTGAATCATGAACCTCCAAAGCACAAAGACCAATCACCTTTAAGTATCGGGCTGCTGCTGAATCTGGAGCATGCTCTGTCTGTTCTGGAGAGGGGTCCGCCTGCCGATAACCCAAAGGTAAAGAAAAGCAGGGTTCCTACGGGTGCATAAAACCCTTGAAAATGTAAATGTATTTATTTCACAATCAACAACTATATTATTGAATACTGTATTTACGCGAATATAAGCACACATGTTTTTTTTCCAATTTTAGCGGCTCAAAACTTGCAGGGTGCTTATAATTGCTGATTTTAAACATTCACATAAATACAAGCGCTCATTTCTTTAAATAATGATTCTGGAGGCAGATGTGCATATACATTTTTATAGGCTCAGTAACAAATTTAGAAACGTAGAGACACTTAACAGGGAAAAAAATAACACTGGAAGAAGTACGATTAAACTAAACCCGCAGCAATCATTAATATTTGAACAGACAGACCATATTGCATCTGGTAGATCGCCGTGCTACGGGCTAGCGCTTGAAAACAGAAAACGGTTCAAAACGAAGACCCAGAGTCAAACACAATCAAAATGCTCTTTCTGTTGCACAGAGAAAAATGTGACTGTTCTGATATTTAAGTAACAAAAACCGAGCTGAGTCAGCTTTACGCTATGTTCTTTTAGCGCAAAGGCTCATGGGAACCAGTGAGCAACAAGCATAATGTGAGGTGTCGTTTCGACCACTAGAGTAGATTATTGTTTTATTATTTTTAAGTAAAAGAACATTGAAGTGAACTGATGTTTGTTGAATAAAGAAAACATAATATTTTAAAGACAGAATTAACATAATTTAGCCAGAAACAAAAAACTTTTTTTTCTTACTTTTATTTTGTGCCTGAAAAATCAGTGGGGATGCTTATAATCGCGTAAATATAGGAATAAAAATATGACGAGCCTCATTCAAAGGTCTCCTCCAATGAAGAAATTATGGGAAGTTCAGTTGTTTCAACTGACTCCGATATTTAACTCTTGAACAATAAAGTGAACGAATCATTTTGAGTCATTCGTGCATTTCGTTCATTTGTTTTATATCGATTGTACATTAACTAATATTGACAGTCGACTAGACAGACAGTAACACTTGCTATTACAAACAACTACTTTGTTTTTGTTTTTTGTCGGATAATATCTCTTTAAATGTAAAGTTTTATTGTAATTGCATTTAGGCAGGTACAGACAATTAAAGGTATTTAGACCTTTATTTATATAATTAAAGTTCACACCATGAAAGTGCTTGAATTTGACCTATCAGAAAGTTTAGGTACCCTGGAAAAGCCCGTTCATAGAAGCTTTAAGATGTTCATACTGGCATTGCTAGTTTTGTTGACGATATATTTTCGTCAACGACACTTTTTCCCTGACGAAAACGAAACAACTACCGTATTTACTCGACTATAAGTCGAGGATTTTTCCTAAAAAAAAATTAGGGCTCAAAGAGGGTGCTCGACTTATACGCGCGGTCTACGGAAATAGAATATATTTTACTCGGAACAGTGCGCAAGCCCAGCACAGGCAAAAGCTCTCCACTTCTCGTGCTGGCTGCTCTGCTCTCTCTCTCTCTCTCTCTCTCTCTCTCTCTCTCTCTCTCTCTCTCTCTCTGAGGTAAAATAGCGACTCTTCTGACTCCAGTCTCACTTTGACGTGACATAAATAACAATAACTTAAATAGATTAATACCAACATAACAAACACAAAATTGGGTTTCTACTCATTTATATCTATTCACTTTTCTCTCATTTCTTTCCCCCGTCTTATAAGGGGGTCTAAACAGAATACCACAATCTCACAGCTGAACTGGGGGGGTCGACTTGTAAGCGAGTAAATACGTTATAGAAAAAAAACTCGCTCAGGGGCGAAAACTTGACACTTTAAACAAAAATACACAAAACATGACACAAAAATACAACACACCTGAAGGGCCATCTGCAGATCAAACTTCTTTTTTTGTTTCACTGTACAACTATTTGTTACTTGTGTATTGTGATGCAATTATAAATTATTTTATTCTACTGTTTAATTTCCTCTTTGTTGAGGTTTCATTTATGAAAATACATTTATTTGGATTGAAAGAAAAGTTCATAAAAATAAGAAAAAACATGTTTTTTCCAAATAAGTAAAATTGTTGTATATATTTAATATGTTCATAGTTAACTACGTATTCAAATTTCTTTGCAGCAACTTTAGTTAACATTTAGAATATATAGTACTTATATTTTTGTTGACTAAACCTATACTGTTATTTAGTCGACTAAAATTGTGTGCTGTTTAATCGACTAAATTGGACTAAAACAAATTAAATTAAGATGACTAATTTGGGACTAAAACAAAACCGAGTTTTATTCAAAAGACTATGACTAAAACTACATTAATAATCTTTGTCAAAATTAACACGGCATACTGGCGCAGTCTCCAAAATGCGGATATTTTTGTTTTATGTTCAGGCAGCAGAGTTCCGGCAGCTGTGGGGTCCTCGGTCAGAGTTGCGACGCTTCCAGGATGGAGACATCACTGAGGCGGTGCTGTGGTCAGGGACCTCCACCTGTCAGTCCAGACTCATTTTACTGGATATCATCACTCATTTGTTAGAACTGTAAGTTTTTTATATACATTTGACAACAGAGTGGATTTGTCTTTCACTTTTTTTTTTAGTTGGATGAACTAGTGCTGCAATGATTTATTGACATGATGATAATCGATAACCAAAATCATCAATTGTGATTTCCATCATTGATTAATTGTCACGTCACATAAGTTACTCATTCTGGTAATGACGACCTACAACTGGAAAATGGCAGCAAAATGTGTGCGCTGTGAAGCACAAATACTGAATGACGCTAGAAAGGATGCAACGTGTATTATAATAAGCGAAGAAGCGTCCAATCATTCATTTTGCACTGAATTCATTGGAGAATTATCCAGCATTACAAATTTGATGTTTAAATTATCAAATTATGTTCTTTTTTTTTATTTACAGTTTGGTTGTTTGTTTATGTGATAAATTGTTTGATTGAAATATTAGACAAAAGAATGGTTTTGTAACGATAAATGCACAATGCAAAAAATGCATGTTAGGGCATCAAACAACATGAAAGTTCTGTTAAAATAAATGCGTTAATAATTAAAAAGGATGAAGCGATCAATTGTGAAAACAGACTATGAAAAGAAAGATTTCTCTGTAATTACTCAGTGACTTGATAAAACACTTTCATTCACAACTACTGGCTGAAATAAAAGCGTGAAAATTGTATTTATGGGGGAAAAAAACATTTTAACTTGTCAATGTTTCTTATTCTTCAGCACCATTTAATGTTAGTTAAATATTGAGCAGTAAATGTGCTTATATTTGAAGGAGGGTTGTCCGATTATTCGCAAAAACAATCGACTGATTAGTCAATTACCAAAATAATCGATAGTTGCAGCCCTAGTGTTCACTGTAAAACCTCACTTTAACAATACTAGACGAAAATTAAACTAAAAGTTGTTTTTCTAATTTTCAAACATAACAAAAAAAAATTCCAATTTTCGAATATACCTTATTTACTGGACTATAAGCCGCACCTGTATATAAGCCGCATCCGCTCTATTTTTGGAAAAAAAAAAAAAAACATAAACAAGCCGCACCTGTACACAAGCCGCATCCACTCTATTTAAAAAAGGTTCCCTTTCCAGTTGTTCACTTTACACTACTGGGGACAACATTACCTAAAAGGGAACAAGGGTTTCAGTCGAAACCTGGAGAGTTTTGCAAGCCACAGATATGTATGTTTTTGGATTAGATTTTTTTTCTTTATTAAATATGTTCGCGGATTCAAAGCTTGGCGGATTTTTTTAATTAGGTATGCATAAATTGTAAAAAAAAATATATCGAAATATTCGTGCATGACCGCGAGGTCTCTGATGTCGATTCTAAAGCTGTTACCCCAAAAGACCCGCGTCGCCCGTGCGCGGGTGGAGAAGGGCCTTGGCGGACGCGGAGTTTTTTACAAGGTGCATAAAACAATAAAACACTGTGTTATTGCTTGACATTTGTTCCGTTGTACTGTATGTATCTAAAATCTTTAGTACATACTGCTTAACAATCTTTCTTTTTTTTATGTTGTGCACTTACGTGCCATTATTACTAGACATTTGTTCCTGTGATTTTTTTTTTTTTTTTTTTTGTACTGAAATGTTTGTTAACATTACTTTAATAAAAAATACTACGTGGAAAAAAGTATTTTAAAAGTCTGAATAAGTGTCAAATAAATATGTAAATGCAGATTTTCACCTATTGCGTCGGGGCTTGGAACGATAAACAAGGGGAACAGAACGATTTTGAATTGTAAATGTACATGTATGTAACTAAATAGATCCTTTCCTAACCTGTATTTTAACACCAGCAACTTTGCTGATTACGGTAAAACTTATAAAAATGACATCTGCTTAGAGCGGCCCTAGCGGTGGAAAAAAATCAGCAGAATAGCCGCACCTTTGTATAAGCCGCATGGTTCAAAACCTATGAAAAAAGTAACGGCTTATAGTCCGGAAAATACGGTAACTAAAATTCTCCTGCTCAGCTTATTTGGTGTAATCGTCACATATGTAAAATATAACAAATCAATTCACATGTTTGTAAGTCCACGCTACAAGTTTGTTACAAAGATACTGTTCGGGTCAATTTGTTTCTTTGTGTGTGAGTGTGAGCCAGCGATGTATTGTGTCTCATTTTTGCGTACACACACACACATGGTTTTGGGCAACTTTTTGGTTTATATACATAATAAAAGGGTCAAATTGGCTTGTGAACATAATTGATGTTCCTCTGAAACGAAAATAACAGGAGGTTTAATTTCTTCATATTTTTTTTCTCGGTTTAATCTAGTCATGCTGATATTCCTGAGTCTGGTGTCAGATTTGTCGGCGGAAATCTGGATGATGTCATCAAAGTTGACAAAGAGGTATGTAGGAATTGTTTTTAGTCATTCACCATCTCCGTGTTTTGAGCTATTATTCACTCCTGCAGATGAACACAACGGGTGAGGAGGAGAGTCTGAAGGTGATTCAGGCGTATGACGATCTCAGTAGAAAGTTGTGGCAGTTGGAGGGTCTTCCACTGTCCATTACATCAGTCCAGGGAGCCCACCAGGCCTTAAGATACACACAGGTCAGACTCCAGTCTTCATATGTGGAAAATACTTTTACTTTTAACTAGGCATGTTCCGATCCAATTTTGATATCGGAAATCGGTCAGATATCAGCCAAAAAACCCGAATCGGATTGCGTTAAAAATCTCCGATATAAGCTCCGATAAATATGAGCGCTCAAAACTCCGTTACGGCTCTTCTATTCAGCAGCGCTCAGAGCCGGCGCGCAAAGCCCACGTGATCACAACACTGCTGCTTGCAAGCAAGCAGTAATGAAAAAGAGCTATGTCGGCCGTGTCGCAGTATTTCTCATTAAAGTGTGATAGACGTTGCAAAAACGTCTGCCAAATGACTGTAAAGTCACACTTGTCGAGCTCAAATATCCCGCGGTGGAACAGAACCGGGAAAGTTTAATACATCCAACCTCATGGCACATTTGAAACAGCAACACAAAACCCTGCACAAGGACTTTCGCAAGACTCCTGAGTTAAATACGGTGAGCAAGCGTCATCTTTTCGCTTCTTTCTTTTGATAAATTCACGGGGTTTATACATCCATGAAAATGTCCGGGTTCCACTCGTGTTTATTACCATTACGCGTGCCGGTAAATCGACCGGTGAAATACACCACAACGTTTGAATGAAATGACCGAGATGCATTTATAGCACAGATATTGCACAGCGCAGATCACGACCTCCCCGCCACATTCACGGAGAGTGAACAGAGAGAACTGCTCTCACTCACAGCTGAAGGTGCACTCCCTGCGTCTCTGCATCAGATGAGCGCTTTGCACCCTCGTTGTCTGATATGTTTAATGAAATCCTGCAAGAAAGTGCCTCGAATAATACTAATAAGTAGGCTATTATGTTTTAAGGCTACTTTTTATGTGACAGATTGTAGTTATATTTCTGCAAGATGTGTTTTTTTTACTTTCATAAAAATGCTTATTTTCTATCCACTGGCCTTATTTAAACACAGTCTCAAATCTTTCTCAAATGACAGATGACAAGTTTAACAGCGACTATTATTAAGACCTGCTGAAATGTATCTTTTGCACTTGTTCTGAATGCATTTTAAACTTAAATGCACTTTTTAATGGAAGAACGTTTAATTTTTACAACATTTCAGCAGGCTAGTAGGCGTGTACATTATTGTTTATGTACACATGAGTGGGATAAAGTTAAGCATTTCAGTTTGAATTATATTTTATACTCTTGAGTGTTGCAATATGCTTAGAATGTGTTGCAAATTTTCCAAATATTTATTGTTTCATTTATGTTTTTAAACTTCATTATTAATTTATGCAATTGCAATGCCTATTTTCACTATTACTGTATTTTCCGGACTATAAGCCGCTACTTTTTTCATATGTTTTGAACCATGTTTTTCCACCACTAGGGCTGCTCTAAGCCGATTTTAAGATTTTAAGTTTTAATCAGCAAAGTTGCTGGTGTTAAAATACAGGTTAGGAAAGGATCTATTTAGTTACATACGTGTACATTTACAATTCAAAATCGTTCTATTCCTGTAGTAAATGCAGTGAACCCTCATTTATTGCGGTAGTTATGTTCCAAGCCCGACCTCGATAGGTGAAAATTAGCATTTACGTATTTATTTAACACTTATTCAGACTTTTAAAACAAGGACTCAGACTTTTTAATTAACAAGGAGTTAATTTTGTACTATTGACACATGTTAAAGCTTTTATCGACCTCATGCCTGTCTGAATTTGTCTTGAGGCCGCACCAACTGTCCTCATTTTTTAATACATTGTTTTTAAATGTAAAAGGTTCAAATTTATGCAACCAACATATAATAAATTGGTTGTTTTTTTTCCATACTTACTGTTGCTTACTTTTGTTCTCCATTTGATCTAGCCTTTCATACATACCACACAATGAAATAGGTAAAAGTATTCATGTTTTGTGCTGATTATTGTATCGAATTTGTATCGGTATCGGTGGCTGCAATAACGGTATCTTATCGGAAGTAAAAATGTTGTATCGGGACACCCCTACTTTTAACTTGCTTGCCGAGTTGTTGGTTAATGAAACCTAAAGATGCTGAACCAGAGTTTGTCTATTATTAAAAAGCTATGCTACAAAAATGGGCAGGAAATGTATTTAATGGAGCCGAAGTTAGAGGTTTTACTGCTGGAATTTTGAGAATCCAGATAAATGTCATGCCCAAACGGAGGCGGAGTTAAAACACTGATTTGTTCCACAAGTGATATGGTCATACGAGATTTCGACGCCATGTCGACTTTAGTCATGTGAAGTGGCGACACAAACTACTTCCTTTAATTTTCAAATGCATTGATATTGACAATACAATGCAATTAACGCAGTGCTCTCCAACCTTTTTGTTGTCACGGACCGGTTGACGTTTGATAATTTTACCAACACCCCAGGGGTTGGGGATGGGGGGTAATGTTTCAGATTTTAGTATTTCATTTAGTATTTAACATATAATGGTATTTATTTGTATTTTTTCATGCATTCAAAAAACATATATGTTATGGTACGTGAAGTTTCATTTCATATCAAAAATCAAATAAATCAATTTCTTTTTTGTTTTAAATCGTCAGACACCTTAAAATTAGACTTGATTATATTTCCTCGTTTATACTTTGAACAAAAAAAGTTCTGCAGCAATTCTACTACTGATGTGTACAGCTTTCTGTAGAACTTATAAACTTTTTTTATAAACTATTAAATGTTTTTTCCCACTTTCTCGAACAATAACATCCATATTTTGGGACCTTTTTCACTTTTGCTTGAAATAGTGAGATGCATATGCTCAAGATGCACACCACATCTCTATTCTATTGATGTACAATTCCCACTTTTGTTTGTTTATTGTTTTGTTTTTGGGCAGCTAAACACACCAGATGATTGGAAGACAATTGGAACCATATCCGGCTCTTTGGAATATTTCTCCTGATTTTGCCGCTAACTGATTTTTCTTTTTCAGGTCTACCCACCCATTCCAGTCAAATTAAACTACTCGTTTTTTGATCGAGAAAAGAACAGACTTGGATTTGTGCCTAGGGAGGATAAGCCCTGCCCCCATTACATCACGCCTATTAAAGGTGATTGGCAGTGTTTTGTTTGTTTGTTGACAACTGTTTGGTACTCTACAGCAGTTCATCATCATCACTGTTTGACTGTGTTTTTACTTTACAGGGTGGTCCTTAAAACGTCTTAAATGTAATAATGTAAAAATAAGGCCTTAAAAAGTCTTGATTTCACATTTCAAAGGTCTTAAAAATGAAATGTAACCGTCTTTGTAAAGAGGACTTTATTTCTTGGTTTTAAATACATTTGAAATCTTATCGTTTGTCACGTAGAACAAAATACTGTAGACTGAACCCAGTTCAACCAACCGTGTTCGCGGGGAGTCTTGCGCTAGCTGCATGAACCGCTAGACTAGAGCTTTAGGGTACGGGAACAATTTAGTGCCAAAAAGATTCGCGAGCGAGCGCAACGCAATTTGAGTGCGTTACGGGAACAATTTAGTGCCAAAAAGATTTGCGAGCGAGCGCAACGCAATTTGAGCGCGCATGTATCGACACGCGCTCACGCTCAGTTCTTGTCTGCTCAAATTAAAATCGGCTAAACAGAGATCGGAATTAACATTTATTCCTTCGCGGTGACTAGTCATAAAACAGTTCTGACGAGTCACAACAAATCTACTTTGACTAGATACATTCCCATTGAAAAATATTTGTAGATATCTCTAAATGAGTTTCTCCTAGTCACAATTGAATTGAAGATACTCAAATTACTTTAGAGATTACTTTAGAGACCACAATTACATATAGTGATATCAAATCACTTTATTATCGCATACCCCAGCGTGTGAGCTGTGGCAGCCTTGCTGGAGCTTATAATAGCGTAAATGTACGCGTACTCTTTTTAATCTTCAAATATATTGTTACTAGTGTTAATACATTTGTAATATTGGTAAAATATAAAGATATATCCAAATATTTATGACTAGTCATATTGGAATTTAAGATATCTCCAAATGCATTTAATTAAATATATCTTACATTTAAGATATCTAAAGCACATTTTTATAAGTCAAATACAATTTTAAGATATCTTTCATTTGATTCATAACTTTAGTCTATTTATGTTTAAAGATATCTTCAAATTACATAGTTGTATCTGTGCACTGACTAATCAGACCTCGATTACAGATAGAATACTATTATTCTTATTATTTAATTAAAATGTGCCTTGTCATGGTGGGCGAAAAATGGCGGGAGTCTGCTCCACGATTGGTTCGCTTTGACCAATCAGAGTAAGGCGTCAAGTTTGTCCTAAAAAGATTGGTAGTTGATCAGACTGAGCGTGAGCGTGTGTCGATTCTAANGGCGCCATTCGCCTATGGGAGCACACACAAATCCATCTGCTGGACTCTTACAGGGAGCGGAGGAACATGGATGTGGCGGAGACGACCAGTAAAGAGCATTGATGATGTCACAGATGGATTGTGGGAATATCCTAGTGAAACGAACAAGCGATTTTTGGTCGTTTGTGTGAAATCGAATTGCTGTATTATGTCAAGGTCTTTGTGATGTTTTTTTTATTATTCCGCATCAAAGACCCTCAAACAGCAAAAAAAAAAAAAAAAAAANTGGCAATACGCCACATTAAAGCTGCTTTTCATATCTGCCTGGGAGAACTGCTCAACAGACAACACAAGTATAAATGTCACGCTAAACCAACTTTTCTGGATGTGTGGAAGGTAAAGTTTCTACGTGACCTTTATTAGTGGCAAAGGCGTTTTTTTTTTTTTTTTGTGGTAATTACTTTTCTCACTCGCCCCCGGAGCCGAAGTCTTTCCCTGTCAATAGATATTCTCCACTCTGTCGTTCTAGTTCAGTTTGTCACTCGATCACTAGATATGTTATTGATTACAGAATTTCTTATAAAACAAGATAAGTTGTTCTCTCTTATGCATTGGTCTATTGCTTGTTGGAGGAATTCTTGAACAAATCCAGATATTTATTTAATGTTATATTATTAAATATTTATTAAATGTTAATGGTAGTGCTGTCAAAATTGGCGCGTTAACGCTGTTGCAATTTTTTTCACTTCTGGTGTGGCGACGTGCCAACGAATAAGAAAAAGGACTTTTAGACAGAGTTTTGCTTTAAAACCCTGCCAGACGGATCCCTAAACAGAACAAAAGTATTATGTGTACAATATTTTGCAAAGCTGAATCATGGCGTACTTCAGTAATAAAGAAGGGAAAATATACATTCACAACATCTCTCAAACAACTGTTCATGTGCCAATCATTTTAACAATGACGCAAAAAAACGAGCAATCGCGAAGAAAAGCGCATGGCGCCGACCGCCAGCGCTCAAACACTGTTGCTGCCACGAGAATACTTAGGAAAAGATCTATTTAGTTACATACATGTACATTTACAATTCAAAATCGTTCTGTTCCTGTAGTAAATGCAGTGAATCCTCATTTATTGCGGTAGTTATGTTCCAAGACCCCAATATGTTTCCCGACCGCGATAGGTGAAAATTCGCATTTACGTGTTTATTTAACACTTATTCAGACTTTTCAAACTATTTTTTTCACATAATATTCTTTATTAAAGTAATGTTATCAAACATATCAGTACAAAAATCACAGGAACGGATGTCTAGTAATAATTGCAAGTAAGTGTACATATTTGACATAACATAAAAAAACGAAAGATTGTTAAGCAGATAATAACAGCAAGTAAGCAATAACAGTAAGTGTTTAATGCACCACATAAAAAATGAAAAATTATCATGCTACCAATACTATAAAATGTCATACATTCATTCATTTAACGAATGCTAGCAAAAAAAAAAATTATTGCACCACGTAAAAACGAAAAATTGTTATGCGTAAAGTAACGGAGCGAAATATTCATTAAAAATATACGTNTTGAATTGTTTCTTCTTTTTTTTTTTATTTTTTTTTTTTTTAGTGATTGTTCATATGGAGGGAAGTGGAAAATGGCCATCTGAGTCGTTGGCAATACGCCACATTAAAGCTGCTTTTCATATCTGCCTGGGAGAACTGCTCAACAGACAACACAAGTATAAATGTCACGCTAAACCAACTTTTCTGGATGTGTGGAAGGTAAAGTTTCTACGTGACCTTTATTAGTGGCAAAGGCGTTTTTTTTTTTTTTT
>SOMO01000515.1:0-13998 GCA_028128575.1 Paedocypris carbunculus
CCACATGAAAGGACATACTATACATTAAAAAAAAACATTTATTGGGATGGAAAAAAGCAAAAAAGAGAAGCAAATAAAGCACCATTGATGAGCTGAAAGAAACAGAGAGGTCTTAATAAACTCCCTCCATGGGTTCCATTACATCTCCCACTGAAAGAGAGCAAATTGAAGAGCATTAATGCACCATATCACAGAGAGGAAGATGACGAGATCCCTCCACTTTTACAATGGATCAGTTTCCTGAACGCAGAGCTTCAGTTACCTGTATTCNAAGCATTGTTGTCTGCATTTATCCCAAATGATAATAAGACGATGAACAAGAGGCTTCCTTGTGGAAAAAAATGATTCCTCCTGTTTTATTTCTGTTATATCCTGATATTTAATTGGGACAAGATGGCAAGTCCCACATTTGAAGTACCGCTTTCAGACACAGACTTTGAGGCTCTTGTTGACTACTTCTTAATGAATTAAGTTCTGATACAGAATGAATGGTCCGTCTGTTTATCCTGAATCTTAGAGTTCTCATCCAGCAGCTCTTTATTCAATTAATTCTAGTCCTTATCTACCCAAAGATATGCCCGCCATGCACAGAATGACTCGTAGGCAGCCATTTGTTTTTATATGGATGCCCTGTTTGTCTATTTGTAGCTGCCCGACACTCACCTGTGTGTTTGAGCAAACAGCCGTGAGCTGTTCACCTGCCGGGATTCATAGGGTTTCACTCACTCTTACACGAGGGCGATGACAGGGATTGTGAGCTGCACTGAAGACGATTTATTTCGAGCGGTGAAACTGAGCTGCTACTGTTTCCTTATTACAAACCAGCTATATCAAATTATCAATGTTTTCTTTGCCGAGAATCAAAATTATTTTTCGATTGTTTTTGTGCCTAGTCTGATAATAGATGCGAAGCAAATGACTCTCTTTTTGATATTTCTTTGTTTTCCTCTCTCGTCCTAGTATATTATATGCTGACATTGTGGGATTCACTCGCTTGGCCAGTGACTGTTCTCCCAAGGAGCTTGTGATTATGCTAAATGAACTCTTTGGGAAGTTTGACCAGATTGCAAAGGTAAGTCAAAATGCTTTTTCATTAAAAACTATCATTCTTAAAGTATTGTTTGTACTCATTCCTGTAGGAAAACGAGTGCATGAGAATAAAAATTCTCGGTGACTGTTATTACTGCGTGTCTGGTCTCCCTGTTTCTCTGCCAAATCACGCCAAAAACTGTGTCAAAATGGGCCTAGATATGTGCAAAGCCATTAAGTAAGTCAAGACTCTTGTGTACTTGCACAATAGTGACAGACAATGTCGTGGTTATTGCTGTTTTCCTTCACATCCTCCAGACAAGTACGTGAAGCGACGGGTGTGGATATTAACATGCGAGTAGGCGTGCACTCCGGAAACGTCCTCTGTGGTGTGATTGGCTTATGGAAGTGGCAGTTTGATGTCTGGTCACATGATGTGACTTTAGCCAATCATATGGAAGCAGGAGGATTACCAGGGTATGAAAATGTCCATTACTCTTTAATTGAACCACACTAATTGTCTTTGGGTTTTCACTTGCACGTGCTTCTTTCTAAAAAATATTGTGGTGCACTGAATCCAACAACAGACTGTATAGTAACTAGTTTCTTCTCCTGTTTAGCCGGGTTCACATCACAGAAGCCACATTAAAGCACTTGAATAGAGCATATGAGGTGGAAGAGGGGAATGGTCACCTGCGAGATTCCTATCTAAAAGAGCTCAAAATCAACACATATCTGGTTATAGACCCACGGGTTAGAACTTTATCTTCAGCACATACTTAAGACATCTACGATGTAAATATTTATACCCACCAAATTCTGTGTTTCTGTGCATAGTCAAAGGATTCGTCTCTGATGGCTCCCGGTGTCACTAAACCACGTGTCAGCGATGGTTTAAAAATGCGAGCATCTGTGCGCATGACGCGCTTCCTGGAGTCATGGGGTGCTGTCAAACCTTTTGCCCACCTGCAGAGCCGGGAAGAATTCAACACCGAATCCATGGTCAACGGAAAGGGCCGATGCAAGGTCACACATCAAAGGAATTCTTCAGCTAAAAATAGCCCTTTGCTCATCAGCATGTTATTTCAAACCTCTGCTGATTTATTCCATTTCTGTACTTGAGATTATTTTAACTAGCCGCATCCAGTTTTCCATACCACATAATAGAGTTGTGTTTGTGGCATGTGTGAAAGATTCTCATGAGGATTTCTTTGTCTAGGACATTCCTCTCAGATTGGTACCAACACAAATTACAGAAAGGTAAGCGGACGATTGTATAAAGTGATAGTTTTCAGCTTTGAGACATTGTGAGACATGCCAACAAACAAAATGTCCGTTGTTGTAACACAAGGTGCAGGAAAGTCACGTGCGAAGATTTGTTCTGCTGTTGGCTCGCTCACAGCAATAATGTCTTTCTCACTATTGCTCTCTGACAGCTTTGATGAGTCTCTTGAGGAGTCGCTCTCTTTTCCCGTCTCTCCCCTGAGCACGTATAAGTGAGTGTAGCCATCAGCCATGGAGTTCCAGCACTAACAGCACCACTGGTAGCTGCTCGCACGAGTAGCATGATTGTAGCCATCAAGATGCCGGCGGTGTGTTTCACTTTTCACCCTGGATCGCAGTGCACTGTTAGCTTAGACAAGTGTGTGTTTCTGCTTGCAATAAAGCGAGAGCGAGAAAGGAAACAGCTTTTTTCCTTCCTGAGCTGTGTCGAGGCACATTGCAAGGAGACGCTTGCGATCTCTCTTAGGAGTTTAAACTAACACACGGCATCCTGCCTGCAACAGCCCGCGCACACTGTCCTACCCACCCAAAAACACTGACACACACACACACTTGTTCCATACATCCAAAATGTTGATGTCTATTAACTACTGAATATGTTAACTAAACGTTCACCTGAGCTTCTCCTGTAATGACTGAACAATCAAAGTTTAGTCTGTAACCGCATGACAGCAGCTTTGAATCTGTTGGGATGTAAAATGTAGATGAATCCATGGTTGAAATGTTCATCTAACAGGTTTCTGTCCCGTTTAGGAATAAATCTCAGAAGACAAAGTTTGACGAAGAACTCCATGACAAAATGACCACAACCATTAATGATTTAAGCTCCAGCAAGTTAGTTTCTCCCCAAATGTATTTGGAATATTAACTTGCTGTTAGTGCTGTTCAATAACTAGCGTGTGTTTCTGTGCAGGCAGTGGGTGAAGTCTGAGGAGATCTCCGGCCTCACACTGTGGTTCACTAAAACAGATCTGGAAAAGCAGGTGAGTGTTTCGATCTAATAGTGAATTTTACCTCATTTATTTATACATACTCAAACCGTATATATTGATAGCCTTTGAAGAGTGACCGGAACTTTGCTATACCTGAGATCAAATTTGCTTGATTTACTTCATTGTTTGATTCGATTTTGCACATTCCTCTAACAACACACAGTGAATGGTTTGTTTGCGGTCTGATCTGAGCTTTGTGGTGTGAAGTTCTCACTGTGCGTTTGTGGGTTTCCACTCATAGACTAAAAACTTTCTTTCAGGAGAATTGGAGTGTAGAACATTGTCAAAGTGAGTCTGTGAAAATGAAGTGAAAGTGAGTGTGAATGTTTATATCTGTGTGTCCTGCTTTGTGATTGGTTGAAAATACAAAGTGTATATTAATTTGGATCGGTTTGGCCACTAATTTTGTAGGGTTTGCCAGATTGTCTTGGTAGGACCCTAGAAGATAAATTCATCCATCGCCTATCTCAGGATGGCAGGATGCACACTCTGGATTGGTGGCCAACCATTTGCAGAGCGGGACACAATGACAAACACAATCACACACTCACTCATACCTATATGGTCAATTTTCCAAAGCCAATTCGCCTGAAACGCATGTTTTCAGACTGTGGGAGGGAACCGAAGCACCCGGAGGAAACACACGGGTAGAACATGCAAACTCCACACAGAAAGGCGACCTTTTTGCTGTGAGGCGGCAGCGCCAGCAGCATACTATACATAGCCACTATACACACAAACCGTCTGTGGATAGATGAATGGATCAAATACACACAACAAATAAAATAATATATAAATAAAAATACACATAAATAAAAAATAAAGATAAAATGAAAAATAAAGGCTGTAAACTCTTTGATAAATGATTATTACTCAGAAGGTATATGAATGTTTAGTGTGTTTTTTGATGTCTTTTTTCAGTACAGGACTATAGAGATGGCCAGCTTCAAGTATTATATTGGCTGTGCTTCCTTCATCTTCCTCTGCATCTTTATAATCCAGATGTTTGTTACCAAGCAGTAAGTTGCATGAGAAGATCTCAAATTAAGGAATCTCCGTGCTGGAAGATTTGCTTTGGTGTGATGCTTTCTCTCTGTTAGGCGTAAGGAGCTGGGAATGGCATTTGCGGTTTTGGCGTGTGTTCTGCTTTTGACTCTGAGCATCTGCTTTGCTGGTCATATACAGGTTAGACCACACTTTATATCCTTTACTTTAACATACTTTTACTTGAGGGTCCCTGGGGAGAAGCCTATGAGGGCATCTTTGCACAAATACACTAGTATTTCTGTTGCTCTGGCACATTAAATATAAGTTCAAGTTCTGAGCATTTGTAAGGCGCTTTTCACAAGTTTAACTGTCTCAAAGCGCACAAAAATATAGGTCATGGTTTTTGTTTGGTATTTTGCTGTTTTGTGAAGAATGTCATATGATGGATCTGTTATTAAACTATTATTATTTGTTATCTGGAACGGCACACTAAAAGCAGACTGACATCTGCTGCACAGTGTCTTCGTCACAAACATAAATACATATACAGTACATACCACAACGGAGCCAGACATAGACGCGGTAAAGCTCCCAGTGTTCTCTCTGGCCTTGTAACTGCCACTGTGCCATTCAAACAAAGTGCTGCCTTTTACAAACACATTTGCTAACTTGTTTGACTTCTCTAACCTTGAGCTTTTATCCAAATTGAATGTTTTCTTTTTCACCTCATGATTGAAAACTACTGTGCATTTCTTCGTCTCTCAGAGGATGTTTCCAGAAAAACTGAAGTCATGTACATGGCTGTCAGCTCTTTCAGAAGCCGTGGTTAAAAGGCCTTTTGTGCGTCTCCCATTGGCGACTGTTTCCACCGCTGTCATAGTTGTCATCGCCATGTTCAACTTGGTAATGCACTTGGACTTTTATCCTAAACCAAGGCTACATACTTTTCCGACATTCCAGTTTTCTTCCATTTTACAGTATTTCCAAGAGCCGAGAAATGTATGTGACATTTTACGGAGTAACTGCAGCATCCCGGAATCTGCTCTGGATGATCTTCCTTATTTGCCAGTGAGTTTCCACACACTCTGTTTTAAGACAGATTTTATACTTATACACTACTTGTTTAAACTGAAAGGCTGATTTTGTAATGGCTTTGTCTTTTCAGTATTCTGTGTATAACTGTATATTGGCCTTGATCGCCTGTGGAGTTTTTCTGCGGGTGAGTTTCGAACTGAAGATGGCCTTCCTCTTAATCGTCTCCATCGTTTATTACGTCATCATCCTCTACTCCCAAGCAAACCTCTTTAGCAGTTATAGCTGCTTGCTCAATGTCAACCACAGCTGGTATGATTTCTTCCTCATAAAAATGTAATATAAGAAATATGTTTAATTTCATGCAACATGTTATTTAAACGGAACGTATCATTTATGTATTTACAGTGAGGTGGACAGTCTCATAGATAAAGCAGGACTCATGAAACATCCGCAGGTCATGAGCTGCATCTACATCACACTCTTCCTCTTCACTATGCTGCTGATTTCCCGGCAGGTTTGTGCCTTATGGTACCAGTTTTATTCAAAGATGCGTTCTCAATCCATCAGCTGCGTTTCTTCTTCTCCACAGAACGAATATTGCTGTCGGCGGGACTTTCTGTTGAAGAACAAGAACCTTGCTGACAAGGAAGAGGTTGAGCTGTGTGAAAACGTCAACCGTCTCCTTTTGGAAAATGTTCTCCCTGCACACGTGGCCTCGCTCTTCGTGGGCGAGAACAAAAAGAATGAGGTGGGGATGCTGTCCACTATCTCTTTACTAAACCTGAAATTCAAGGTAGGAACCGGCACTGAATGCCTGGGATGAGCTTGTTCATCACCCTCCTGTCTTCTCATGCACGACTAGACATTAACCATCCAAGTGATTCCCAACCCACAGCTTCCACAGCGGGAGCCAGATTGTTTCCAGTACTTTTGTAGTCTTAAATCATCAGTTGTCATTTTGGCGATCAAGCTAGTCTTTGAAATCTTGTATTTATTTATAACTCATGGTGGAATATTCTGCTTTGGTTTTCAGTAGAGTGTAATAGTAGTTTGAAGTGTGTCAGTGTAGCAAACAAAACAGGTTGGGAAACACTGCTGTGTTTCACACAAGATCATCTCACAGGAGATATCATTTTACCATATGCAATTAAACATGCTATAGATTCTCTCACTTAAACTATTGACAGCTCATACATCAGCACATGACCTGACAAACATGAAAAGATTTAGGGTGAATTTATTAAGCTTTAATTTTAACATGTATGAGTATTCAGTCAGACTATCTGAAACCAGCTATAAGAACTTTAAAACATAACAATCACATACACTGCACCAGACTCCCAGAAAAGAAACAGCCAACTTGGCTCACACACACACACACACACACACACACACACACACACACACACACACGTGTAAACTTCTAAATGCCAACAGTAGGCAACCATAAAACCCAAACTTCTACAGTATATCATAATGATGGAAGGATACACAAAACAAATGTTTCAAGATACTAAAAAACAAACCATGGAATTTGTTGACCATGAAAATGGACCCTATGGATGGAAGTGTGTCCATATGTCTTCAACTGTGTGTTTTACAGTCAAGTTCTTCAAATTATTGGAACTGGATGTCCTGTAAATTGCATATACATGCATATCATATAATAATATATAAAACTATATTGTCATTTTTTTTAAAGACAACAATCTCAAAAAATGGTCCTTTAAAATATTTGTAAATTAGTCTGAGCTAACTATATTATTTGGTGCACAGTAAAACAAATCATCTCTTGCTTGTGTATACGCTGTTCCTCTTCTTTCCAACACACATCATAAAAGAAAAAAATTCCACTTTTGTGGCTTTCAACTACATTTTAATTTTTTTGTATATCTTAAAATAAGTTTTATCTGTTTTAGCAAATGCATATACAGTATTATATATAGAGAGAGTTTCTTCTTTTAAATCACTGACATTATGTATCAGTATGTATTGTGGCCATTGTTCTTTGTGAATGTAAACATGCTTCTTGTAGTTTATCTGCCGAGTGTGTTATCGCCATTGACATGTTAAATTGATATTACTTGTGTGTGTTTTGATTCTCTTTTTTTGTAGGATCTGTACTACAAGTCTTATGACTGTGTATGTGTGATGTTCGCATCCGTGCCGGACTTCAAAGAGTTTTACACAGAGTGTGACATCAATAAAGAAGGACTGGAGTGTTTGCGGCTCCTCAATGAAATTGTTGCAGATTTTGATGAGGTCAGCGTAATACGGCATCTTTTTTCCTACACTTCTCATTTTTCTTTTCTTATTTTTCTCTCGGAATGAATGACTCATTTTCCTCAGCTATCATTTGTTTGACCTGGCCAAGCATTGTCAACATGTTTATCTTCCAGTGTTAGGATCTAGTAGCCTTAAAAACAGATTATAATTTTTGACTAATTAACCACAATGCTTTGAGTTTCATGTACTGATCTTAGCAGTAAAGCTCCTAATAGCTTTGTGGTTGAGCAGGGAAGGCATAAGTGCAGGCTCGATCCATACTTGGCTTTTGCTGTTGTAGTGTTGGATTTCAGTGTGGTATTTTCGCTGTTATTCTTTCATCCTCTGCCATTTAAAATGGCATTTAAACTAAAATCCCTGAAAAATTGTTTTTTATGATTCTAAATGGCCCGGGATTTTTCCTTCTGTCTTCACATGCAGTTGCTATCTAAGCCGAAGTTCAGTGGTGTGGAAAAGATTAAAACCATTGGCAGTACCTACATGGCAGCAGCAGGTCTAAGTGGACTACCAGAACAGACCAACCAGGTACTAAAATAACAACTAAGCTCAGTCCTTCTCATTTAATCATGAAATGAGTCCTATGCTCATTTCATTTTGCTAGGTTTTTATTATTGTTGTTAACCAAGTCACGTTTGATTAACTGCGAGTTAAACTGAATACTGAATACTGCTGCTTTACTGTGAATTGTGCTTTCAGGACCGGGAGAGACAGCATGCTCAGATAGGGAACATGCTGGAGTTTGCCATCGCTCTGATCGGCAAGCTGGACGGAATCAACAGACATTCATTCAACTCGTTCAGACTCCGTGTGGGTGAGTTTAAACAATTTCTGAAACCACAGAAGCCAAAACGTCATTCTGCAATTACAGGCTGCTGAAATTCTTTTTAAAATTACATTTAATGAAAACAAATCCATCTGTTTGTTTTCTAATTCACTCTTGTTTGTGGAGAGTGATGGTCCTTCTTCAGCCAAAGGCAAGAACAGAACCACAATATGCAAACATTGGCAGGGAAGAATACATACTTGTAAGAAACAGACACATACAAACATACCTACGGACATTTTAGCATCAGCACTAATTTAGTGAATTTGTGTTTTTGTGGTTCAGAAACACAGACGAGGAAAAAATCACTCTTTCTCACTCTTCACTGTCACTCTTTAGTCTCATGCTCTCACTCATCACTCTCATCTCTAGTCTTGTGCTCTCACTGTTCACTCTTTAGTCTCATGCTCTCACTCTTGAGTCTCGTGCTCACCAATGCTCTTGATAACTCTTTATGCTCTCACTATTCAGTCTTACTCTTTAGTCTCATGCTCTCACTCCATTCTCATGTCATGCTCTCACTCTTCACTCTCATCTTTAGTCTTATGCTCAAACTCTTAACTCATGATCTCACTCTTCAATCTCATCTCATCTTCTTATTTAAAAGAGTTTTTGTTCATTTTTGTGTTGTATCAGATGAACATGGCAACTGGTATGAAAGGAATAATGAATAATAAATGGAAGAGCATATCACCCATCTGTGGCCAAGATTTGGAAATACAGGCCTCAATATCTTTTTAAAAATTAATGCAAGGGTAAAAAAAAAGCAAATTTGGCAGTAACTTGGTCCATTTGTTCAGAGGCTTCAACTCACAGAGGATGTGCTTCATGCTTTCAGTGTGCGGATGCCAAAGACTCCCAGCCAAAATGAAAATGAGATTCAAATAGTGATGGGTAAACAGTAGCACATTGATGCTAAACGAACACGGTTAGGCTGGATTTGAATGCGGATGCCGTGTCAGTCGAGTGTGTGCGGAATTTGACTTTGTATCTCTGATGCATTTGCATGCAGGTATAAACCACGGCCCTGTGATCGCTGGGGTGATTGGAGCCAGGAAGCCGCAGTATGACATCTGGGGAAACACTGTGAATGTGGCCAGCAGGATGGAAAGCACCGGTGAACTGGGTAAAATACAGGTCAGAACCACGTCTTGCTCAAACTGTGGAACTGTGACGGAACTTCTAATAATAATACACAAAACAGATTGTTTTTTTATTGATCTCTTTTCATTTGTGTTAATAGAAAAAGTTATTTTGACTCTAAGATGATTCTCTCTTTAAATTAGTACAATTGATCATTGCTCACTCTTTCGCATTTTACATCTTTTTGTTTTAGTTTCAGGCTCTCACTTTAAAGTCTTATGCTCACTCGTGCCCTCACTCTTCACTTAAGCTTTTTATTCTTAAGATCTAATTTTTCACCTTCACTCTTTACTCTCATACTCCCACTGATCAATCATTAGTCTCACTCTTATTGTTCACTCTTAAATCTCATGCTCTCAATATAGTATCTTGCTCTCATTTTACTTTTTAATTCCATGCTCTCTCTCTTCACTCTTTAGTCCCTTGCTCTCACTTTTCACCCTTTAGTTTCATGATCTTTTTGTTCACTCTTTAATCTCATGCTCACTCTTTACTATTCTCATGCTCTCATTGTTTTGATCTAATGCTCTCACTTTCCACCCTCATGCTCTCACTATTCACTCTTAATTTTCAAGCTCTCAAGCTTCAGTCTCGTTCTTTTACTCTTCACTCTTTAGACTCTTGCTCTCACTCTTCACTATTTATTCTCATGCTCACTCTTCACTCTCATTCTCACTCTTTTTTCTCATGCTCTCACTTTTATTCTAATGCGCTCACTCTATAGACTCATGCTCTCTCTGTTCACTCTTCAGTCTCTTGCTCTCACTCTTCACTCTTTAGTCCTATGCTCTCATTTTCACTCTCTAGTTTCATGCTCTTGCTTTTCACTCTTATGTCTCATGCTCTCACTGTCCACTCTTTAGTTTCTTACTCTCACTCTTCAGTCTCAAGCTCTCACTCTTTAGTCTCTTTCTTATGCTCTCACTTTTCACTCTTTTGTCTCATGCTTGTGTGCTTGCGTGTTTGCGTTACAGGTGACAGAGGAAACCTGTGATGTCCTGCAGAAGCTGGGTTACTCGTGTGAGTGCCGAGGCCTGATCAATGTGAAGGGCAAAGGAGAACTGAAAACCTTCTTTGTTTGCACGGATGCCAGCAAACAGCAGGGCATGGGCCTGAGCTGAGACGGCTCCGAGCACAGACTCCGGGAACCTTGATGTGATCCTTCATTTCTCAATCATTTACTACTACTGGGTGTTTCCTGTCTAAAGAGCTGCACATCTTCATAACATTTCTACAAATGTTAGTTTCTTTCTTTTGACGGCATTCAGAGACTTTCTCAGACTGATGAAGCACCCGTAATGGAGACGATCCGTGGATGCTGGGCAATGGGACGCTCGCTCTCGGATTTTCCCATTATTGTTGTTGTACTGTCCTTGATCCTGTGGGATTTAGACTGATTCGGGCTGACAGGGCTGGTCTGGAGGTTCAGGACTCTCACACTCCAACAGAGAAAACACAACGTGACCTGTACAAATCCATCTGTGACCGATGTGAAAATATCCCGACTTCCTCAGTCACTTGAAGTCACATGTACCGTATTATTATCATCACTCACTCGGACCAACAACTTTGTTCGGTTTTTCTGCAAATGCAAAGTGTTGTTATTCTGATCTTTTTTTGAACAGATCTTCATTGTTAGATCAGCACAGACATTTACATCTAACAGGGAAACGACTCTGTGCTTTACGCTCCCAGCAGTTTCAACTAAAGTGGTTTTTGTGACCCGTCGATCCTGTTGTGTCAAACTAGCTGAGACAGAGCGCTTCAGTTCTTTAAACCGCTTTATACTTGCGTCGCATGAGGAAACTTGTGTTTGTGCGTGAAGGCGTCCGTATAAATGTAAAACTTGCCTCTTGTGGTGAATGTGACAAGCCTTTGCGTCGTTTGTAATTCCACGCTGCGATGTTTTCACGCTCAAGCCAAGTCCCTTCATTTCATATGGATTGTATCAGAATAAACTGTTTTCACTTTCTTTCCTTCCTGTGCAGAAGTCGAAGGCCTCAGATTAACCTCTCGCTCCGCAGCATTGCAGAATAGATCGGCTTCGGTTTTACAGATCAGGAGTCAATTCAGTGAAATATTGCTCTACATCAAGCAGATATAGAAACCGAATCACCTTGGCCTGATGAACATCCATCCATTCTGGACCGCTGGAGCCCATCACACCATTCTGAAGGCAAGACACACACTCTGGGTTGGCCAACCAATCACACAGTATGACACACACACACACATTCACCCTCACTCACTGAACTTTTTATTTTACTCAAACTATTGAAACTACTCCATATTCCACATAAACAGGAGTATTTTGCTTCCCTGTACAAGCAACAGCGGCCATCTCACAATATATTCAGTGCTTATGGTTTCATTTCCTTTAAGATTTAGTCTTAATTCCTGCAAAGAACATGGGGATTGTGCATCTTGTAGAAGATACAAAACCCCTTTACACCAGACACCATTTCTATTCTTTTTTTTCCCATGTTTGTTTTAAACCTGCTCCTTCCATTTCTGGGTGACGGGGAGCTGGAGCTATTCTCAGCATCTCTGTATCTGAACGTAGGAGGCACATCTCGGACAATGGCCAACCAGTTGCAGAGCAGAACATGCAGTTTCACTCAATTACCATTCCACTCTTCTGCAACGGGCATTTTAGGAAGGATAGCAGGTAGCAGTGGGCAGCCTTGCACGGTGTAGCGTTTTTCTGAGCATGTTCTTGGTCAGAACACTGAAGGTACATGCAGTAAAGCCAGGTCTTGATCTTGGCTCCTTATCGGTGTTTCCACCGCTCAACCGTGCCAGAACCATGGTCATCTCTGGTGTTGCTGAAACAGTCGTTGTGTGTAGATAATTCTCTTACACAGACTGTCTTTGTTAGTTTCAGCAGTTGTCCAACATCAGCATCTTCTGCACATGATCAGTAAAGTTGTTCCTCGAGTGCGTTCAAGGTTCCACTAAACTTAAACATTCCATAATTTCCTGGAGTCAAACCACATGAAAGGACATACTATACATTAAAAAAACATTTATTGGGATGGAAAAAAAAAAAAAAAAAGAGAAGCAAATAAAGCACCATTGATGAGCTGAAAGAAACAGAGAGGTCTTAATAAACTCCCTCCATGGGTTCCATTACATCTCCCACTGAAAGAGAGCAAATTGAAGAGCATTAATGCACCATATCACAGAGAGGAAGATGACGAGATCCCTCCACTTTTACAATGGATCAGTTTCCTGAACGCAGAGCTTCAGTTACCTGTATTCAGGTGGATGAAGGTTTCTTCAGGAGCGTCGTAAGGTGCAGAGATGCCCATGGCTCTCCTGATGGCAAACAGGCTGCACACGTCACTAGGAGTCACCTGACTGGTCAGCCGGGTCAGATTATCAGTCACTTTCTCCGCTGCAAGACCACAATCAACACAGATTATTACAGGACTCATCCTACAACAAATCATCTATGTAGTAAATAAATTTTCGGACCGACCAACGGAGAAATTTGAAGCATGAATTAAATTCAAGATTATTCTAAAGTGAGGCCGTTTTAGAGCAGCTATACAGAATACACAAAAAAACTGAAACAACTGATTCTGAGCAGTGATCACGCAGAGAGGCGACAGTGGCTAGGAAAACAAAACACCATCTCTCTCCTGATTGGTTGCTCCGAATAAAAAGCCAAAGGTCTGAATGAGCTTAAAACTGATGCCTGAACCCAACAAATACCCGAATAAACTAGGTCCTATTTAACAATCAGATTAAACTTAGATTAACAGATTAACCCTAGATTAATTAGAATCTACTTAAATGGGAATCCTGAACCAATCCCGGACCAAAACTCATCAGACCTGGATTTAACAAACATTATGGCAGATGACGGTACTGGTGCATGTTTGTGAGTTTTAATACCAAGCTGAAGCTCTTTAGCCGTCGGCGCCAGCAGACAGATGAAGTTTGGTGGTTGTTTAGCGCTCAGTCTCTCTTTCTGGACCTTGTGGAGCTCTCTCAGTAAGAGTGTCGTCTCGTCCAACTTCTGCTGGAAGTGTTCCGTATCTGAGGGAGCGACGAAAGGCAGATTATTCTTAAAAAGAAACGGTCTTATGATGAGAAATCTGGGATTAAGCTTGTTGTCTGAAATGCCTCCAGCAGGAGGAAATACTGCTGAGGGAGGAACAGAACGGACCAAGTCAACATTTTTGCGAGATCATTCATAATGTTTTCATGTCGGGACCGTTTCAGGAATGATGTGGGACGTTGAGTTTTTTTGAGGATTTAAACTTCTGCTCTGACGAAACGTTTCATGTGTCATCCTCACCTTCCGAGTCCAGACTCTCGGGAAGCGTGTCCAAACCGTCTGAACCGGAACTGAGAGGCGGCGCACCACTGCTGCTCTCTGTCAAAACCTGCAGACAAGCACCACGACTTCCT
>SOMO01000516.1:43462-57727 GCA_028128575.1 Paedocypris carbunculus
TCAATATGAGCAAAACACATTTGCTCTTGATAAAATATTTGCTCTCTGTTAAAATGGAAAGACATAGAACATGACATCCAAAACAGGACTCCACACAGTCCAGAAACTGTAGCCTTTTAAAATATTTTATTTACCGGTATTTATTTCCTGGCTGCGTTCAATTGGAAATTACATTTTCTTTCTTTTTTGTTGTTGAGAAGGTGAGATCATACCGTCAGACATAAATGGAAAAAGAAAAAAAAAAGTTGACGGCATAAACTTGGATGTAGCAGCTGCCTCAACAGGCCATGCGTGTAGAAACAGTTTGATGTTTACTTACAGGGCGGAGAGAAACGTCAAAAAGTCAAAGTGATAACCAGTGAAAGGCTGACCTTTCGCTTACGTTGCATTTATTGTGTGGGGGAAAGCATTGCCGCAGTTTCGAAATGCCAAGCTGCCCTCCTTGAGAGAGATAGAGGAGATTATCCAAGCCAGACTGCTTCATCCCTCCCGGGCAGGTGCACCGACCCTAATAGTGCCTCGGTGTAAATTGCCATTCCTTAATTATTTATTTTCCTTTTTTGTTTACTTTTGCTGATGAAGTATGTTGTATTGATGGAAAAAGCTAATTAGAGAAAGCTCTTCTCTCAGGTTTCTGGCTGACTACCATAACCGCACAAACAAAACCTCTAGTGTGGTTGTCCTCTCCAGTCCCTTGAGAATCTCCTGGAAGCGTATTAAACGGCGATGGCACAGAAATGAAAATGACAGCTGAGTACATCTGCTTCATAGCTGAGGGAGAACTTACGAAGCAAAGCGACACACAGGAGCATCGCTTCTTAAACTTCTAGACTATGATGAACAGGATCTGGATTTCAACTGAGCTGCATAGCAAAGAATATAAAAGTTCAGAATGCTAAAAACGATCATGTCGGCTAAGCTGATTACAAAGCTTTCAGCAAGAACCGGATGCTCCCGGAAAAGAATAGCAGGACTGATCACATGATGCTCATTATAGCTTATTTCCAGCTATTTGCCAAGCTCTGCGATGAAACTATTCACAAATGCCAATATGTCCTTTTCTTGGATGCTGTCCCAGTAGGACACAATGCAGTTTATATTACTTTCATTGTGTTTAACCGAAGATTTGTGGTATTTGAAGAGGATTGGAAGAGCAGATGAGTCAGGACGGATGAGTTTGTTGCCAACTGTGGAGTGGACATTAATAAACAGTTCTGTCTCTTGGCCACACAAACCTGCCTGTTAGCTTCCATTGCCAACAGAATAATCCGGAAAGTCATGTTTGTTATTTCAAATTGCATAATTTTTCAATGCATGTAATTATGCGTACACATCTTTACCAGTTAATTATGATTAATGGCCTCAGCTCCCTGTGACCCTGTAATGGAGTAAGCAGTGAAAATAGATGAATTGTGATGAACTATTTCTAAATGTGGCATTTTAACATATATCAGAAACAATAATAAGAGAGAATGAGAGAGAGATCTCACTCAATTGTCTCAATGTTGCTTCATCACGAACTACAGTAGGAAGATTGTACTTCAATCCGAAAGTGTGGTTTTCTAAAGGACAACGAATTTGAGAAAACAATCTGTTACAAAATCTGGAGTAAATGAATATCAGGTCCTCGTGGTTGTGCCCTGCTCACCCAATAAAACCTAGTTGTTAGCTCCTCTCAGTAAAGACAACTTCTGCCCTCAGAGGAAGGGCAGTCTTCTCAGAGACACAAGCCACCATTTGGCCCTCACGCCCAAACTTTGGGAAATGTGTCTGACTGCTGACCAGAACACTGCAGAGTTTGTTAACATGCCCCAAGAAGTTTGCCAGCTGGTGTAGCCAAAACAAGAACCCACCGAGGTGACTCATTGTCCAAACCCTTCAAGACTCCGATCGAGGTTTTGTCTGCTTTGGCTGACAGCAAAAGTGGAATGCTGGGGTGAATTAACGTGTTTCCCGGACCATTGCAGAGCTGTCTGCCGGGCTTCTAGGCTCTACAACCGGAATGCAGGGTGTGTATCCACTTTTAGACTTTTAGGAATGATGTGATTGACACGGGGATTCGTATTCACATTTTTTGTTGGTGTGAACAATGTTTGAGTCTGCTCAGCATCAGGAACCTGTGACTTACAGGGTTTTCCAGTTACAACAAACTGTGTTACCAGATCCCTAGACATCTGAGCCTCTGTTTCCCTTTCAGTGAAACAAGCAAGGCTTTGCCCATTACTGCGATGGGAAGGAATTCCACCTGGCATGACCCTCCATTGTGAATTCTCAGCTGATTATTCCCGTGTTTCCCCCAGAGATGCTGTCTCTCAGGCCTAGGAGTGCAGGGGTCTTCCCTCTAAGGCCTTGAGTGTGCTTGACATTACATCTCACGCTTGACACACAATACTTTCCCTCAGGTTCCTCCATCCCCATACAGGGTTAAGATCGGGATGAGTGCTAGTTGCCCTTGTCATAGTTTGGTAGTCGTGTGCATGCGAAGCTCTTGACTGATCACTCAATGACCATAGAAAGCGGATGCAACAGTGACATTGGAGGTAAGTTCCCTTATTCCTGAAGTAGTGTGAACACAACGTTGAGTGACCTGACAGATATGGAACCTCTCTGATGTTATCTTGGCTGTTCCTTGATGAATGGTGAAGCCTTTGGCCACATCAGATCTGTCACTGTACGGTCGCAGATACCCAATCGGCATCTTCAGCGAGAGTAATGAAGTTGTTTGCGGTGCTTTCACTTAACACAAGAGCAATCACAAGTGCAACCCCCCATAGTTATTCACTTTGACGTAACGTCTCATTTCCATTCACCTGGGAACTCAAGTAAACAAAACATTTTGTTTTAGTCATAATTTATAAACTAAATGTGAATTCCTTGTTTTTATAGTATTGACGTGTGTATTGAGAAGAAAAAAATCTCCGCTTGGCTAATGAACGGTAACGCCTACCGCGCCTAAAGGCTTATATCTTTCAGACTACAAGGAAGATAAACAGCTTTAATCATGGCTTGTGTACATATGCAGATAGTTCAGAGACATTTTTGCCACAAGACTCCAAAGTTGTGCACAGTAATCCCTGCAGACATTCCCCCAGCCACACTCATCCACTCCAGGCGACGCTCCACAGTGTCATCTCTTCTATCTCATTACCCTATTTCAACAGTCAGCCTGTCAATCAGCATGTTTGCCTGCTGGAGGGATGTACTTTATTAGATTGCAGCTTGATTGACAGGAACGAGGTGTACGGGTTAAATGGAAGCTGCTAAACAATTGTAAATAATGCGCTTTTGTTGCTTGATCAGAGTTAAATACAGATGGGAAAAGGGTAAACGATTTAAAAACAAATGTAAATTACTACCGGACTTCATAATAATAGAAATCATTGATTTTTGACATTTGCTGAGATGTTGGAATTTAGTAATCCTGATTCTCATACTCATCTTTGAAGAAACAATAAATAAATGTGCAAAGACTAGATTAAATTGAACATGTTTATTTGATGCAAAGGTTTTTTTAGCCTTTGCCTGCCACTTTAATCCCAAGAAACTTTCATTGCATTACAGCAAAACATTGAAACAAATTTTAATGCTTTCACTTGGAATCCCACCCATAACTGGGTAACACCACTTTAACTATTGAAAACCAGTACGTGTTAAAAACAATCATGTCAAATCTCTATCTTCTTTAGCACTTTTGATCTACCATATACTTATTGAAAATACATTAATTTAATTTTCATTAGAAACCCCAGCAAGCTTGATAATAAGTTTGAGAATAACCACTCTTCCACAATTTACGTTTGACTGAAGGCATTCACCATAAACCAGTTGAACAATGAGGCTTATAACTAAATTAGCCCATGGCACTTTGCTCTTTACTAAAGTTGAAGATGAAAACAATCCTTCTAAACAGTAGGCTTTACTCTGAAAAAAAGCAAAAACTGGGTTTGATTGATTGTATACAAGTATGCTATTTTTATACCGTATGCTACTTAAAAGCATACTTTCTTTTTGTTTCACAAATAGTAAAATTTGTCACGCACCTTACCAAAAATGTGTTTGTTTGTTTGTTTGTTTGTTTGTATTCAGTCTATAATGTACTTACTATCTACTGATATCATTTCTCCCCTCAGATAAAAAATAATTCAGGTCATTGATTGAAGTGAATGTAATGTTGCGGAAGCTCCAGTGTTTAGCTTTATGGTCATTTTTACGTTAACAATACAACTTCAATAGAATACAATTATTGAAACGTCTCAAAAATATCAAATGAAAGATAACAAACACTAATAAACTAATAAAATCTAATAATAATATAAGCAGGACAACCATTTAGATCCTGAATGAAGAAGCAAATGAAGACCTAAAGATTAAAAAGTGAAGTCTTTTATTTCTGAAGGTTTGTTGTTATACATTTTCAGTAAATATTTTTTTGTTTAGTTTTGACACTAGATTTCTAATTATAAAATTATGTAAAAACTGGTTTCATCTCTTTAAAAATGTAATAATAATAATAATAACGATGATGATAATAATAAAAAAAAAAAAATGATAATAATTGTAAAAACCTTTTTAATTTTATTGGGATTTTATATTCACCAGATGAGGGCGCCGTGATTAGACGTTCTTTTATTTTACACTCTGGTTCAGCGGTATATTCTCGAGACTGCAGGAATGACACGGAACCCACACCATCCGAAACGCTCCATCAATGTCCTGTTTTCATACCTACATTTCCCTTTAACGTTAGGATTAGTAGTCTTATCGCAGCCGATTCCAGTTCCGGAGAGGAGTATAAAATCGATTAAACACATCGGGGTCCGTTTGAATGCAAGATATAAGGAGTCAATAAACCTGCGCACCTGTTGTCAAAAAAGAATAAATCACTATTTCATTCAAACTGTCCGGATATGAGAAAAATGATGTGCGTGAATCTGCGGTCGGCGACTTTGCCGCAGTTTGTAGTTTCCACAAGCGAAAGGCCGTTATGATCTTAAAATAAAGAATAAAAAAAGGAGTCACAGACTTTATGGTCTCGCGGTGCTGCCAGGCAACCGATCTGGCCTTGATCCAACTAAAGATAACGCGTCACCGAGTTCAGAGATCCTTTACCGAACGAGCTTCATGCCGTTCCGCTTGTAAATGAATAAACGAAAAAGTTTAATTTTGCGATCTTCTAATAACGGTCGCTAATTTACCCCATCAATAAAACGACCGACTCCGCGCTCTTCCATAATGCACAGGACGTCACGCGAAGTAAATAATAAAGAATCTGACTCAGTAAATCCTGTACTGCAGTCAAAGAAATGGTTACGCGCGCACAAACTGGCCCCAATCCAACCAGATTACGCGTCACCATATCGAGATCTCTGAATGATAGACACTTGACCGGAGCGCACTAAATGCTCAAAGTGAGTGTTTAAGAGGCGGGTGTTTGAAATTGAATTGTGTTCCTTAAAAATTTAGCCCTGTTACCCCCCATCCTCCCAGAGAGCTCGCGCGCGCTCTCTCGCTCGCTCTCTCTCTCTCTCTCTCTCTCTCTCTCTCTCTCTCTCTCTCTCTCTCTCTCTCTCTCTCTCTCTCTCCATCGCTCGCTCTCCGTGTCTCTCTCCTCCCCGCATCCCCGCATTTTCTCTCCTCTTCACTCGCTACATCGTGTGGGAAGCTCAATGCCTCAATGCAGCAACAAAACCAACATACTTGGAAGAAGACGAGCTGGAATAGTTGGTTTACAACACTGCTCACATTTGAAGAAGAACTGCACCAAGAACGGACATTTTCGATGATGTGGTAGATTGTGGCTTATGTTTTTTTTTTTTTTGGACGAAATTTACTCGTCTGAATTATTAATATTCTCGTCAGCCTCAGATCAGAGCACTTTCCTTTTTTCCGCTCATCTCGCAACTTGCATAATCTCCGGAAAGAAAACGCTGGAATAATCTGAAGTCGCTTTCTGAACAACAAGAGATGGAATGTGGCAGATGATTTGTGAGGCTCTTTTACTTTTATGTTTTCCTTACCGTTAAGCAAAGTGTCTTGAAAATGTGCCTAAGCGGTTGGAAAATTTGAATAAGCGACGGACGCTGAACTTGAAATGCATCCAAAACCACCATTTGCCGTTTTACCCGTTCCCTTTCGGGTTTAAAACGAATTTATTACACATTGCGAATACGCTGCGCCGTAACTGAGATGCCTCAAAAGAGCTCCGTAACCTTGGGAATTCATGACACAAGATACGGTTTGTACAAGTGGTGCCCGACGAGCTGGACGGAGACTGAAATCTAGATTTGAATGAATGGCAACAGACCCAGTGTCGGCCATCCCAAGGTCCAGAGTCATCTGAAAAGCAGATATTAACATTGCTGGTAAGTTTGTTTATTTATTTATTTATTTAATTAAATAATTGTGTCGTTTATTAATAGACACAATGTGTACATATTTGTATTACTCCTAGCAAATGCATAATGCTGTATGCTTTATAAGATGTATCAACTTTTCTTGTGCTTTTTAGAGTCGTGAAATCATACATTATATGTGGTTTTGGTGAAACTATGTATGGTTATTACCATTATTATTTCTAGTGGTTAGTAGTATTAATCTTGAATACTGTACTGTAAATTGTCATTGAGTGTAATGCATTTACCTTTGAGCGCAGGCACATAAATAAATGAATAACTAAATAAATTCATAGCACACATTTTCCACATTCAAATGACACATATGTCTGAATTATTTTTGAATTTATTTTGTATTTTTCTCTTCAAGGTTACTAAATGGTTTACGAGGGGAGTAGCAAAAGGCAAAATGCTGCTGCTTGTTCTGTTGGCCTTTTCCATATCGAGCTCATTTTGTGACTTGGATTCGGACCTCAGAGCTGATACCTGCAGCGCTTGCTCCTGTATGTCCATTGAGAATGTTCTCTACGTAAACTGTGAAAAAATCTCTGTGTACAGACCTACACAACTGCAACCGCCAATATCCAGCCTTTATCATTTGAATTTTCAAAACAACCATTTGTACATCCTCTACCCCAATTCATTTTTAAATTTTACACACGCGGTCTCACTCTATTTGGGAAACAACAAACTCCAGAACATCGAGGGAGGGGCTTTTGTAGGACTTAGTGCATTGAAACAGTTGCACTTAAACAACAATGAGCTAAAAGAGCTTCGTGCCGACACTTTCAGAGGAATCGAGAACTTGGAATACCTCCAGGCTGACTACAATTTAATCAAGTTCATTGAGAAAGGAGCTTTCAACAAATTACACAAACTAAAGGTTCTCATTTTAAATGACAATCTTATTCAAAGCCTACCTGAAAATATTTTCCGATTTGCCTCCCTCACGCACTTGGACATAAGAGGCAACAGAATACAGAAGCTTCCTTACCTAGGAGTTTTGGAGCACATTGGAAGAATAGTGGAGCTGCAGCTGGATGACAACCCCTGGAATTGCACTTGTGATTTGTTACCTTTGAAAGCCTGGCTGGAAAACATGCCCTATAACATTTTCATCGGGGAGGCTATCTGTGAGACCCCAAGTGACCTATATGGACGACTCTTGAAAGAGACCAATAAACAGGAGTTGTGCCCCATGGGGACAGGCAGTGACTTTGATGTACGGATGCCTCCATCACAGCCTGAGGGTGGGCTAACTATGTCAAATGCAGCACTTTCAACCATAGCACCTTTAGTTACCAAAGCACCTAAAACCACCAATCCCTCCAAGATTTATGGCAATGGGATTGTAGCTGGCATTCCATCCGGTAAAAATGGCCAAATTGTGTCCTACCAAACCCGGGTCCCCCCTCTTTCTTGTCCACAACCATGTACATGCAAAGCTCACCCTTCTGACTTTGGCATCAGTGTCAGTTGTCAAGAAAGAAATATCCAGAGGTTAGCAGATCTCATACCCAAACCGATGAATGCCAAGAAATTGCACCTTAGTGGGAATTACATTAGAGATATCAGTCCCAATGACTTCCAAGGTTTCGAAGGTTTAGACTTGTTACATTTGGGCAGCAATCAAATTTCCACCGTCCAGAAAGGTGTTTTTGCAAACCTAACCAACCTGCGCAGGTTATACCTTAATGGAAATCAGTTGGAGCAGCTGCACCCTGAAATGTTTCTGGGGCTGAGTAACCTCCAATACCTCTATTTGGAGTACAATGCCATAAAGGAGGTTCTGGCTGGGACATTTGACTCAATGCCAAATTTGCAGCTCCTGTACCTGAATAACAATGTTCTCAGAAGCTTGCCTGCATACATCTTTGCTGGCGTTTCTCTTGCCAGGTTGAATTTAAAGAACAACCACTTCATGACTTTGCCTGTGAGTGGCGTCCTAGACCAGCTCAATTCCCTCACTCAGATTGACTTGGATGGCAACCCTTGGGAATGCTCTTGTGATTTAGTGGCTCTGAAACTCTGGCTTGAAAAACTAAACGAAGGGGTGGCCGCCAAGGGGGTCAAGTGTGCATCTCCCGTTCAGTTCTCCAACATTGAGCTGAGAGAACTGAAAAACGAGATTATGTGCCCTAAACTCATAGCTAGGCCTCCCTTTATCCTGACTAGTGCAGCTCCTGTTCTCACGTCGCTGTCACCTGCCGGAGTTGGCAAGGCGCCCCCCAGTGGGCCTGTGCCATTGTCTATTATGATCTTGAGCATATTGGTTGTTCTGATCCTTACTGTCTTTGTGGCCTTCTGTCTTCTAGTTTTTGTGTTGAGGCGCAACAAAAAGCCGGCAGGGAGACAAGAGGGACTTGGCAATCAAGAGTGTGGTTCAATGCCTCTGCATATTAGAAGGCACAATCACAAATCAAACAAGAAAGACGACCTAGGTGGAGAGACTTTCATCCCGCAGACCATTGAGCACATGAGCAAAGCTCACACTTGTGGAATTAGAGACTCTGAGTCAGGCTTCAAATTTGTAGACTCTGAGAGACAAAAAATGATGTTGCGCAGCATTGCAGACAACGACAAAGACTCCTTGTCCCTGGATCCCAGAAAGAGATTAAGTACCATCGATGAGCTGGACGAGTTCTTACCGGGACGAGAGAACATGTTCCTCCACAACTACTTGGAGAGCAAAAAGGATTTCAACAGTATAGGGGTGAGTGGCTTTGAGATCCGTTACCCCGAAAAACCACATGACAAAAAAATGAAAAAGTCATTAATAGGGGGCAACCACAGTAAGATAGTGATCGAACAGCGTAAAAGTGATTATTATGAACTAAAGGCAAAGATGGGGACACCAGACTACCTTCAAGTACTAGAGGAACAGACACCCCTCAGTAAATTCTAGAGCGTCGTCTTCATCTGCCCCATAACGACTAAAGTGCCTTATGACAAATCTTAATGATACGTGGAGTACCGGACATGTTTCGTTTAACAAAACATAACTCCCTTAGAAACAGTGGCTGTGTAAAGATGACATGCATTCTATGTGTTGTGATGCCATTAGCATTTAAGAATCACATCAGTCAGTATAAAAGGATTTTTTCGTACAGTTGTAGTTTGCTGCTATTGATGTGGGTTCCGTCAAATTCTGCTGAACTTTAACCAAATGATTGGGTCATGAAACAGTGTTGAGTGTACTTCATATTGACCCCCTCTTCATTGTGTTTGGTTGGAAGTATTTTTAGGAATCTTGGGATGACAAAATCAAATGGAGTGGAAGATTTGGAAAGTGGTGGATTACCCCAGACTCCCTTCACTTGGATTATATTTTGCTACTTTTGGTGCCCTTGAATCGCATGGATTTTATTATAAACGAAGGTACTGGCAGCCAACATCCATACATCCAGTATTTGGATTTTTCCAATTACCTGTAAAGAGCCATTTGATATTGTTCTACTGACATGTGATTCTTGAAGTGTATCTTGAAGTGGATTTGGTACATGATAGGACATTCATGAATTTGAGAGAAACTAAACAGCTGCTTGCCATGTAAGCGTATCTGGGTTTATTTTGTAAGTCAACATTATTTGTATTTGTGGGGCAGTTGTGTAAAGTACAACAGTCGACAATTAAACTCAACAATCTCATAATGGAAAACAAGCTAAAAAAGGTTTAAGCAAAATGAAAAAAAAATCTTTAAAAAAATTATACATATATAAATATATATATTGGTAATCACTGTCACTTGTTAATTCGTAGTTTTAACTTCGTATTTAATTTATTTTTCTATACAGAATTATTTAAAGAATATTGTTATTATTTAACATTTTGAAAAAGACATTTTGAATGCTGTAAGTAAATACGGCTCTTAGTTTGAGCTTGGAAATTCTGAATCTAAAATGGTTTTCTGACATAAGTTGCAATCTGAATTCTATCGGTGGCCTGGTTGTTTGAGGCGTCAATGACAATAGTGTAATTTTCACTGTCATGTTGCACGAGTGTAGGCCTCCTAGCATATCAATTCTAACTGTTTGCTTATTTGTATATCCCAGAAACACTAGTAAAACATTTCTTATGAACAATATGCAACCAAATACGTGTGCATTAATGTGATATGATTCTGAAAAGTGAAAAAAAGATAATGGGAGTGAAGTTGCATTCTTGTTAATTTATTGAATCTGTTGAGAGCTTTGGGAACGTAAAATTGGTTTAGCAAAACACGGTTATAGATTTGGTCAGAATCATATCACTTTTCTTGTGCAATATTATCATGCTCAATCCTATTAGCTTGATATCTTTATTTTGTTTGTTATTGCAGTTTTTTTTNNNNAAAAAAAAGCTTAACATCATTCAGCTTTTATTTCTAAATTAAGTTAAATCATTTGAAAAGTTACCATGAAAAGTTATTGTTTAAAATAGAATGTATCATGAGAGAAAAATAAATACAACTTTTTATCAGTCATGGATATTTGTATATTGGTTATTTTCATTGTGCAATTCTGTTGAGGTCAAAGTATTAAACTCTAATCTCATTTTTATTCTGTCTTTCTTTCTTCAATCTGCCTTTTTCCTCTTATTTTTTGTGCTTTGTTGATTGCTAACGTTGCTTTTGAATAAAAACCCTCTGACGCTCTTGCAGACATTTGACAAATTAAGCGTCTTGTAGATTTATCTTCAAACTCTGTCTTCATGTTCTCACACAAGGCTTTTAAACCGAGGTTATGCGTCAAGGGCTTGTTCTAATCAAAAAGAATAAAAGATCAACCAACAAATAAACTTTTACATTTTCATCCCAACTTTCAAACTTGTACTCTGTTAGAAGTAATGTTCTTTAAGAAAACTGTTTAATCACTGTGGTCGTTTACTTGTTTAAATAAGTATTATCATTGCTGTGGTCACTAAGCAAGATTTACAATTTTTTTGTGATTGCATGATTATGTGTGTTTGTGTATACTGTATGTGTGTGTGTGTGTGTTTGTGTTAGTGCACGTGTGTACAGCAAGCAATGACAAAAAAAGTGCTGGCAAGTCATTGGACCGTAGCGGCAACACACACGCTTCAGTGTTTCGCGGCTGGCGTGAATAGCATTCTTCTGCTGGTTTCCTTGTCACCCATTTCTGCTCGGTTACTCAGACGTGTGTCACTGCAATAACATGGACCGCGCTGAAGGAAAGATTGAATGTTCTGATGTGAAACTTTTTCATTATAGTCACATAAGATACACTGAACAGAAGCGATGTATCATTTTTCAGTCAATCCTGAAATACCCTTGAAGCTTCAGCTATTTAAGTGGAAACTGCGAGTGTTATGTCTGGAAACGTAGTCGTTCACGGGCAAGAGATGCTCTGAGTTCTCCAGGGCAAAGGAAGCAACAGCCAGATTTGGAGATTAGTGATTTGTAGAGGGCAGCTGCAGGAAAAAAAAAAGCGGCCTGTTTGTACTGTAGTTTGGCTTGGCTTCCTTTTCGATTGGATTTGAAGAGTAAACAAATCAGGGCCGCCTGTTCTTGGTGACAGGTTTACAAGAATTCTTAGACAGGAACATCATGGATGATACAAAAATGTTAGGCTCCTCCAGTTGTGATGATGACATGACTGGCATAACAGATATGCTTCGAGTGATTGCAGATGATGTTTTGAAGTGTGAGCTTCTATGTGGATAGAACTATAGTACCTACAACTCTATACACTGGCATATATGTGTGTGTGTGTGTGTGTGTGTGTGTGTGTGTGTGTGTGTGTACATTATATATATATTTATTTATATATATATACTGTACACGTATCTCTACATCATTTTTTTTTTTTTTTGCTTGTTTGTAGCTCAAAACTTCAATTAATAGTTTAGTGTGTGTGTGTGTGTGTGTGTGTGTGTGTGTGTGTGTGTGTGTGTGTGTGTGTGTGGTTAAAACATTTGTATCTTTGGTACAAATCGATTGGCGGTAAATATTTATGCATTTTGTAGACGCTTTAATTCAAAGCTTTTTACAACGCAATGCAGTCAAACAATGAACTGACATAATTTTTCCTGTTTTTTTAATAATCATGAAAACCCTGGATAATAAAATCTTTAATAGTTCATGTAGATGCTCTATGTGTTTCAGATTCCCAGCACATGTCAGTCTTGTGTACGCTGCTCCGGCACAGCAAGATGTGTTGTTGCTTTCATTTAGTCGGTTGTGCATATGGTGCTAGATTCAGGATGATATTAAAAATGCATGACACTACACTTTCATCTGGCCAGTGTGAGGAGTTTAACTGCAGCTTCTATCGAAACGCTAACTGCCAGTTTATTCATTAGCAATAGTAGATTTATTTTCTGTTTTAATGAGCGCAAAAGTACAATTGTCGTTTTCATAGTAGCTCACTTCTGTGGTCGTGAATATTTGATCGTGATTTCCGCTGGAGTGGAAGTACTTTGTAGTACATTAGTTAAATCTAATTTCATTTGACCACTTAATGTGGAAATTTCATTCAGAAACACAATTAAATCGTTAGAACTGAATCACTGAAATACTTCAAGCACCAGCTAAAATTGTAAAGGTTCTATTTTTTGTCATTTATATTCTAGTGGGGTTGATTGGGGGGGCTCACTGTTGATTATAGACAATAATATATATATATATATAAAAGATTACATTCTAACTGTCCAAACGTGTCTTTAAATTTGAAAGTGCATTTTTTTGAATGGGTGCAATCAAGGCATATTTGTTTAAAAAGCAGTTTTAGGCTCTTTGGTTGGAATGGAATTTGTTTATTTTTTCCAATACGAATTTACTGAAGCATCTTCTTCCTGGTAATTTTGCAATCTAAAAATAAACCAGTTTTGTATTGATGCATTAGCTAAGGAACATTTGATAGGATCCATTAGAGCGAAATGTGAAAGTCGTGCTAAGTTTAAATTAATTTAAACTTGATATCCAACTGAGATTAAAACCATTTTTCATCCCCTTGTCCAATGACATTGTAATCACCTGCCACATATAGACACTTCTCTTTAGTAAAATGCATTATTTATTCTTTACAACCAGAACGCAATGCTTCAGCTTGACGTTTTCAAGGTATACGTCGGATTTCATTGATAACCTCCATTGTATATTTATGTGACACATCTCTCTAAAGTGATGTGAGAATAAAAGCATGATCACCCCCTCCAGCGCTTAGAAACCCCTTGGCTTTCTACAGCATTTCTTGTGTGGCTATCTGAAAGTTCTCATCTGATATACGAGAGCCCCAGGACAGCTACTGCTATCTTCCTAATCCATTTTACAATATGGCGGTCTCATAGCTATGCTTCAAAGAAAATGAAAACTATTTTTAAAGAGTAACAAAGAGTACAAATAGTTTTTATAAATTAATACCTTGATTTGTGCATCCTTGTTATTTCAGTGCCTCAATCGGTACTTAATTACACGGTGCATTAATTTTGTGGATTCAATTTCCAGAGAAAGCATGACGTGGTGTCAATATTTGACTGTTTTCATAATGCGTTGTCGACTGACATTAATGATAATGCAGGTGTATTAGTTGTTTTATTTACCAATTACATTGTCCAAAAAGCCACACAAAGCTGCTTCTTTTTTTATTTACTCGGGGTTGTCCTCCACCTTTGAGACTCATATTTTTGCATTGCAAATTATAATGAATGACTAGATGAAAACGCTGATCCTCAGTCACCTCTTGAAACTTCTCTTTACTTTGAGAAAAAGAACAATCCAGAATGTCTGAATTATTAATAACTTCAGTCCTTGTGGACTGTGTTTCTTGGAGTGTGAATTATAGTCAATTGGTTGCATAATCAACTCCAACATTAATCAGGGACGGCAAACCCTGTGGTTACTCGTTTAAATAAATTAAACCCTGTCTCTCTCTCT
>SOMO01000516.1:89331-99900 GCA_028128575.1 Paedocypris carbunculus
GTGTGTGTGTGTGTGAGTCCGCTTCTGAATCATGCCTCAAAACAAATGATTCACTTTTTGAAACAACAATCACAAGGTAATATCCTAATGCGCACTGCTGAGGCAGACCATGAGAACAAACATAAGTGTGTCCATGAGAGACACGGGGTAAGGAACATGTGCATAATGTTGTGTCGTTACGAAAAGCTTGCGCCATCTTTGATCCGCATGTTTCTGAGAACACAATGTTCTTGATTAATAGTTCAGTTGACTTTTATGCTCCCTGTGGTTACACTCGGCCAATTTGCAAGCTATTTACTTGATTCCAGACTTTCACTTCAATTTTCATTGCATAACCTCCGGTTTGGCATTCAGCTCATATCAGCACGAGTAGCTTACACTGGGCATTAATTTACATTTACATTTCTGCACTTAGCAGATGCTTTTATCCAAAGTGACTTACAACCTCAACGTGACCGTATGCTTCCCCAGGGGATCAAACCCGAGACCTTTGGTGTAGCACACATCATGCTTTACTAATCGAGACACACGATGCATGAAAACAGAATAACATACAAAATGTGAAAAGTCAATTCATCATACACACATATCTAAATTAGTTCATCTGAAATGAACTATATGAGTAAGCTGTTATATTTATTGAGACAGTTGACCACATTTCCTATTTATATTTTTACCCCTGATACATCATTGGTCTCACATCTGGAATGAACATATGTATCTTATCATACTGCCATACCAACATAATTGCGAATATTCAAAGAGACTTTTTTTTGACTAGAATATGATGTGCACACTTAAAAAAAACTAATACTTTATTTTACATACATATTTTAACTTATTTGTACTCAGTTTTAGAGTATAAAAAGACTCTTTTTAAAATGTTCTATAATAGTATACAAATGACTTTATATACAAAGGTTTGTATAATATATAGCACGTATTATAATCAGTTTTTTCTGTTATTCCTGGATGCTTCTGATTCAATAGCCTGTCAGTACTTTTTTTACAGTCTATACTATGTGCACATTTTGAAAGTGTATAATTACTAATGAAGCTTTAAGTCAAACAAACCATCACAGAGCTCAGAGACTCGAGTAGGAAAACACTTTGTCAGGTGTCTACTGCTATTTATTCATCAAGGAGTCACTTGCCTAAGTATAATAAATAATAATTTAGCCATGACTTGATTATGCTTTCAGTGCACAGTAACGTAAAGATCCAGATGGTCGCTGCTTGCATTCTTTTCAGCTTCGATTTAAGTCTCCTCTACAAGTTTTGGTCGAGAAATTACGCATCAGTCCAGGTGATTTCATCGGCAGGTAGAAATCTGCTCAGTAGATTATTTACACATGAGGTGTTTTCTCTATTTTGAAAGTGGTTTGAGTTTTGTCTTGCGGATTATTTTCTGGTACAGAAGAATCTTAAGCCGTTTGCACAAGATGAAGCAATTTACAATCCCTCTTTGGTTTAGAGCTTTTGGGCAAGTGTTAGAGTGCAGCTCAAAAGGTTGCGCAATAAAATGGAAAATAACAACAACAACAAAACAAAGAAATTTGGAGTGTCACAATCCAACTTCGCAGCTCCTCCTGGTGGCCACTAGTGGAAGCAGCAAGACTGATGGCGTCACCGGCTGGCTCGTCATCAGAGTGGCAGCTGCTAACAATTCTTTATTAGGATATATAAGCATATTTAATTTTTTATTTTATTTTTTTTTTTTTTTTTAGTGCCTAAGCTATGTTTGGTGTTATTTTGTTCAAAGTTACTTGGCAGCGATCATTGCCTTTGCCATGCCAAACATTTGTTTTTTTTTTCATTTTAAAGACAACTATACTTTACTGATCCCATTTTATGTTCCATTAAAGACAGAATATGTATTGTGGAATGTATACTATTAGAGATAGTTTGTCTTTTTCTTCTTTTTCAAAAAGATGACCATCCAATTAATTGTAGAGTTTAATAAGTGTGTTTTTTTGTTGACATTTCAAGATCTCTTACAAACAAAGGCAAATTGCACAAAGTTAAATTAAATTTTATAAATAATAAAAAAAAAAAAAACTTTCTTGATGCAAACACATTTTGGAATTGATTTCTGTTTTTATTTATTAAAAATGTAAATTGAAAATGAAATGTTGTGAATAAATCCAGCAATAATTAACACACTGAACCAAGCTCTTTGGTAAATAAGATGCTCGACACATAACATTCCGCTTGGGCTTTCAAATGTGATCCATCTGAACAAAAATCTTCAGGTTTATGACAAGACACATGGGCTCATGGCTTGAGTTGTCATATAAAAGAAGAATTCACCAGAAGACTGGAATTGAACTGAAGGGTCTGGCCGGAGCCCTGCTGATGGCTCTACTCCGAGAGGGATTTTAGGGCCATCGTCTCTCTTGCCAGAGTCAGGTGAACCTTAGCCTCACGACTGCCTGAGACCCATTCATTCTGTTTCAAGCAATCACTTTGATGATTCCCTTTGAAGAAAAGTGACATTTTTGAAACGCCTCCACATGAATTTAAAGCAGTTGTGTAACATTTTCTATTTATGTCTGACGTCTACATAGGATTCCAAAACTCAGCAGGAATCAGCTTTTACGCCTTGATATTAATTGATGCTTCATCTCAAACACGCTTACTCACCTTTCTCAAAACCATCACTATGAAATTCACAACCAGAACAATAACCTTATTTCCTAATCCAATAATCCCAGTTTAAGAGGCTTTCAAAAGCTGGAAGAGAAAAGTAACACCCAAAGTGAGGACTTGTGCAATATATTGGCAATTCTTAGTCTCTCCTGGCTTTTGGTCAAAATTCAGCTTGTGATGCAACTGACCCTCACTTTTAATTAAACTCCCGATTAAACTCTCATATTGTGCTTCCATCGGGCAAGCGCAAAGATAAGAATCCAAATTTCAGAAGTGGAAAGCAGGGCCATTGTGCTGGAAAATGAGTGCTTCTCTCTCTAGAGATCCCGACTGCAAACATGCCCTTTTGAGAAGAACACTGAGTGACATTAGACGAAATGTGCATTCGGGGGAATGCAGAGGATGCTGTGATCGTTAAATCATTTCGGATGTGATGGATGCTTTCACCATGCCCTCCAAAAGTATGCCCTGGAGAGAGAAATACATTGAGAAGACTGGGGCTAGTTGTCGCAAAATTGAAGGGTGATTCAAATTTGAGGTTGAAGTCTTTTAGCTTGCATCCGAAACAAGGGCATATGGTGGGATGTCATGTTTTACTGGGACACACTACGTATTTCATTTCGCACTGCAGGCAACTGGACAACACCCCATGGTCTTATTGCCAATTTGCGATTCAGTCCACTCAAAAGCTGTTGAGTGTGAAATGCTCACACACACACACACACACACACACACACACAATTGTACGGAAAAACAAAAACAAGTGCTGTTTCAACTTCACTATAACTTACAGTAAGCTACTGCCAATACAATGTCATGTTACTATGATTGAGCTCATCATAGTTTTGCTTTCACTTTGACAGTTTTTTGCTGATTGAGTGTTTTGGGGTTGAGATGGGACATGATACGGGTGATGATGATGATGATGACTATGGCTTACAGAATACAGAAGCTGGTAATATTTACCATACTATATTGCAAATTTATTATAGGTGACAGTTACATTTAATTATTACTTCACAAGTCACAAACTGTCTAAAACAAGCTGTGTATTTATTTATTTATTTATTTATTTTTTTTTTATTTATTTTTGAAAAAGTAATTTAAACCTAATGCAGCCACTTACAACTGTATCAGGATTTCATATGCCTTTCTAATGAAGACTAGTGTTTGATGAAGCTTATAGCATCCTTCTTGTCATTGTTTTCCTTGCTCTCTTGTCTTCTGCTTATTTTGTATTGATCCTTTTTATTAAATTCATCCACATGTGGTTGATTTGCCTATTAGTTATGTTCTCACCTGCTACGCTCATTATCTTTTTATTTGACTCTATTTAAAGCTTACGATTTCTGTTGTAAGGTTTGTTTGTGGGTTCAGTTTAGTTTTAGCCAGTCTATTTCTTCTGGTCTGATTCGTGGCTGATAGTCAAAGTTTAACTGATGATGTGAATTTAATTAATGGCATGTTTGAGAAAATTTTTTTATCACAATAGTGTTTTTTTTTTTTTATTTGTAATACTTGTCATGTAAGATTGTAATTTATGTGCAATGTCAATAATAATAATATAATAAGTAGAATCTTTTATTCTACCTTTACATTTCTGCAAACAAGTAAAAGGTCTAATACAGGGGTTAGGTTTCGAACCGCAAAAGTCCATGGTTTTCACTGTACATGTTACGAAGAGGGTGGTGGGCTTATTAGAATGCAAAGCAAAAGTGCAAAGTAGATCTTGAAAAAAGGAACCATTCAAGGAACTGCAGACGCATTAACACTACATTAAAACATATAAAGTCAAAACAGACACAGAACAATTACTCAATACTCAGTATTGAGTCCAAATCAAAGCAAAGCTGTTGACTTTGTTAGAAAATGTGCAGTTTTGCATTGGCAAGTGGCTCTTTACTGTGTATTCTTTTTTGCAACAAAATTTGTTCATTTGCATGTTTTATGTCTACCATCCTTGAGAAGGACTGCTCACAGAGATGTGTTGTACTAAATGATACAAGTATCATGTGAGCTTTCATAGCAATGAGAGGGAACACTACCACTGAATAGCAGGAAAATGTGGTGTAGAAGTTCTGATGATCTTGTTCTGCTGAAGATCAATTAATTCCTCTCTCAATTCTTGCAAAATCCGAACCCCATCATTGCAGCTTGCAGCTATATTTCCTTTGTCTTTGGCCTGATGACAATGCACACTAGTTTACTGGTTGTTTCACAAGCTACTAGTGCTATTTAAAAGCTTTAGGTTAATCGGGTCAATTGACAAATTAGTTTAATTGGCAAGTGATTACTCAACAGTGGTTTGTTTTAAAGCTAATCAACAGGTGCTAATGATAATAAGCCTTTTTTTTTAATTATAGATTCATATTGCGGTGGGTTGGCACAGTGGGTAGCACTGTTGCCTCACAGCAAAAAGACACTGAACCTGATCTGCTTCATCTCTGCAACAGCTTAAGGCTGCCCACTGCTCCGGGCTTCTTTGTGTGTGTATGTGTCTGTATGTGTTGCTGTTTTCACTTCACTTCACTCTGTGTATACGCTTCACTGTTTACTGCTCAGATAAAAAGCATTGCTTATTTCTCCATTTTAGCAGTTTTCTTTCTTTCTGTCGGTCTGTCTATCAGTGATAAAACATGAAGAAATATGAGCAGTACCTTTGAATGGCAGCACGAAAATATACCATAGCACAGCACAGTCACATTACAAAAGACAGGCAGATAAGCAACATATTGTGCAACAGTGTCATACAACAAAAACATTACTACTAATAACTTGAAAACAATAAAAACTAGAGAGTAAACACACACATAGCTGATATTTACTCTCAACTAAACAACTTGAGGCTGCATCTACATTTGCAAGAATTTGCTAGACGTATATAGAATAAAGTAACCGTATTGATTATAGACAGATACATGTACATATTCTGATTATATTCAATATGTTTGCAGAATGTTGGGTTTGTGTGTAACGATAAATATTTGTGAGCTACGGTTTCTCTAGGCACAAAAACTATCATTAAGCAATGCATTTTGAAGCATCATACAACAGCAATAATTAGCTTCTCCAACCAGCATCTCTAATTAAGTATTAATTGTGTGCAGACAAAATAGCATAATGGATCCTAAGCAACAATGTTTGACTTCAAAGAAGCCTAAAATTATTCCCAAATTATTCAGCATGCTTTGACCTTAATTGAATATTTCCATAATCAAAAACCTGTTTGTCATATATAGGTTCCAGCATAATCAATCATTACCATAACCTGAATGCTAAAATAACGCTAAAAGACAAATAGTTTAAAGCCTTGCTTAAGGCAAACCTTGCAGAGATATGCTATACAAACATATAAGAACTACGATACGTTTTGCTAGAGTTAGCAAATATATAGATATAACGTTCCCACAGTTTAAATATGTGCAATTACCTGAAGCCTTAGACTTCTGTATGTTTGTGCATTTGTGCAAATGTCAGTTGTGTCTTAAATAATCAGTGACGCGTCCCTGGTTTCTCTCAGTTTTTTGAGAAAAGGATCATTAAGACGGCGAGGAACAGCCATACACCTTTATCTTGTCACTGTTCAAAACACAGAAATACACCATCGCTTTTTTTCAAAGGTAGAAATGTCCATCAGAGCTTAAATTACTCTTTAATAAACTTTGCAAAAATAATAATAATAATAATAATAATATAATTTGTGTGTATAAAAATCTGTGTATTTAATATGAATACAAAATCATATTTCTGATTCATAAATACCACCCCAAAAAAATCGCATTCCACAAGTAACATTGTTTTTAACACATTTCTTTACAGCTATCACGCATATTTGACTAGTAATAACTCCACCCTACGCATGCCTAAACTTTAAGTCATAAAGTGACAGACAAATCCCAAAAAAAGTTATGGCATCAGCACAGTTGGAGGTTTATTTTTATTCCTTGCACTCATTCCCGGGCTGTAAAACAGCAGTGATTTATTGCAATGCTCAGAATGCCCTATTCTCCTGCGCCCGTCCACCCTGCTGCACCACAGAGGCTAAAGGCTAAACACAATGAGAAATTTAAAGTTGCTAAAAACTACTTCCTTGAGACATGCTGATTTGAAGCCAGCTTGACAACAGCACCGAAAGCATGTCAAAGAACAAAAATACAAGCCAGACAAAAATTATTTTTCAGAAAACGAAAAACAGGAGATATTGAAGCTAAAAGCCAGAAAATAGTATTCTTTTTGGCGACAAAATAATTCTATGAGTAGATTGAAAGGTGTGATGCGGTTTTACGCAACTGCGTACACTGGGAAAGAAAAAAACCGGGTTGATGTTGATGCATTTGCATAATCACAATAAGCAGAAAACACACATTCAATTAGTAAAGAAAATAATAAAGATAAAAAAAAAAAAAACATCCGGACTAGGGAACATCATGACTCAGAACATGAGACTTGAACAGATGATTAAAAACATAATAATTAAAAACAGCAGGTAAAGAACAGCATTAGCTTAAAGAAAATTAGAGAGAAAGCGGCAAAAATGAAGTGAATAAATGATGAAAAAAAGTGTAATTGTTTTCCCCACAGTTTACTGTTCTTGAATTCACTTTGACTAAATGAATCCGGAGCAAGGCACGGAGGCAAATAATGGCCAGACTCCCACCATTAGTGGGGCATTTAATGATATGTAAGGCAGCTAATCTTTTCTCATTACCCGAACCAAATGCCTGTTGGGATGTAACCGCGTCTGCTGACCGGAACGTAAATTGTTCCCTGCAGCACTGTTTGGACATTCTACAAGAAATGGAAAACTAGTTCTCCAAAGCTGAAAGTTAAGAATCTCAGCCAGTGAAATGTATGGTCTTAAACAAAATGCTTTAACAAATGAATGCATTTGTTTGAAAAGATTAATCAATTTAATTTTGCGTTTGTGGTTATCTGATCATCTATCTTATTGTCTGTTTGTCTATTGGTTGGTTGCTCGGGCTATCCATTAATCTCACCCATGCATCCATCTTCCATCCATCAATCGTTTTATCAATTCACACTTTACATCTCTAAATGTAGGTTTGCTCAAGCTCTATACTTGAAACTCGAAACAGCGAGATTTGCTGTTTTCAGTGACACCAGGTTCCTTCCCTATGATGGATCAGAGCTGAGGTGAGGGCCGTTCACAGTTCAGCGCCGCGTGTCTTGCAGAAGTACCTGCTTGATCGCCTGAGATGATATACGGAGCCACTGGGGAGGACGGCTGCTCTTAACCAAGCTCGGACCATTAAGAGTCAAAAGGTCTGACTTTTATTAAAACACTGGAAGGGCTCCAAAATAAAATAAAAAAAATACATATTAAATGCATTATCAAGTTCAAATCTGCTAAAAACGGATAAAATATAAACGTGCATGTTAAACACAACATCTGTCCTGTCGTTGTAGAACAAAAACATGATTATTATTACATTACATATTGTTGTGGATTAACAAAAGCTACTTTTAAGATAAACGTAGCATTTCCTTAGCTGGTTTCACCCTTGAGTGAGTTTAAATTTAAGCTTGAGATACAACTTGACTGATGAGCTGCTATGTTTCCAAATGACCAAAAAGTCATTTGCCCTTGAATACATTTCCCAAGATTAAAAATTAGCACGGCTGCTTTGTATTTACAAGAAAGAGCTATTAAGAACTGCGTTTTTTAGACTTGCCATTGTACAGCATACAAAAAGGTTTTTTAATTGCACGCTGTGGTCAGTTTGAAATCACTTTTCAGTGCAATGCTTGTATAATCAGAATGTTTGGCTCAAAAAAATAGTAATTTTGTTTTTAAAAATAAAAAAAATAAATAAAAAATGTATATTAGGAGATCCGGAGAAAAGGTTAGTTTAGGGGTAGAGACCTCTAAAAAGAGGTTATCAGAACCGGAGAAAACTCACTCAAACACTGTCGAAAAATGGCCTTGACCTTGAACATTGAAGAACAAACTCACTATCCACCATCCCGGCGCTGACTGACATGTAAAAGGAAAGTTTCTCATGAAGTCTGAAATATTTTTGACACCCTGCACAAAATCCCCATCAAAATAAGTGAGCGCCAATGGGCCATAACATAAATTGCTTTCAGAGGAGTCATAAACTGCAGTCATTCGATTTGACAGACGTATAGTGCATGAAACAACCAATGATCTAAAACATTTTAGATCGTTTAATTCGCTACTTTATTTTTTCTCTAAATGAGCTGTTAAAGATTTACTCTTTACAGTAAAGTTAGGTCCAGTAATGACTGAACTGTTGCATGAAGACTCAATTCTCTGGAAGGGGATAAAACAGCCCATCATCATGTGACACCGTGCTGCATTTTGTGGAATATAGATGCATCGTGTGAGTTTTCTGGTTTGATATGCACATCGAGTGTACTGACTGCTGAAGATCAAGACTGACCTTTACATTAAAACTGTTGCTCCGGCAACAAATAGAACACGCTCCACAGCGTCAAGATTGCTACACTGATCTGTTTCTTTCTATTGTTTTGCATTACTTTACTCTAATTCAACCTTCAAGACAAAATTGTTGTCAAATAAATATTTGTTTTATAAGTAGCAACTAGCATGTTAAATGCTTTGAAACCTAATCTATAGAGCTTAATGTAGTAACACACACACACACACACACACACACACACACACACACACAAACACACAAATGTAATGTTTGAAAAGTGCTACTGTAGGTTATATGCTATAACCAGAAAGGCCAAATAGAGCAGATGAGTTTTAAGTTGCAAGTCCTGACAATGAGAGAGGCTACAAATAAATCAAAATATATAGAAAATTGTTCAAAATCATCACGAGTTAATGACAACCAATATATAAAAATTGACCCTCAAAGGGTTTAGGAGTTGCAGGGGGTTACAACTCTACAACCACAACATATAAATCTGTTGACATTTTAATAAAGCATTTAATCAAACATTAATTTTCCCCAATTAACCTTTTTTTCTCTGAATGGCATGTATTCAACATGTCAAACTCCAAAACCTTGTCATAGGAACCGTGTAAAATGTAGTCAAAAATTATAGACCTCTCCAAATGATTTCCGCTGTGCTTAATGGAATATTGAAGGGAACTGAGTTACTTTCTAAGAACTTGCCCTAGGAGTTCATATCAAATCAATGACACCTCATGACTAAATACTACAGTTCACTTATCAGTTTAGCTTCAGATCCCCAGCGTCCTGAGATCATTCCCACTGTTTAGCTGCCACCGTTAAGTATTCAGCCTAAAACTGTTTCTCACTATTGAAAATTCATGCGCCATGTGCTACTTCCATCATTACTATTTGCATGAGTCTGATCTTATAATGAGCCGTTCAAGGTCATTGTTATGACGGCAGCGTGCTCTTAGGGCTTGTGGGAATGATTTGCTGTTTCACTCGTACGGAGTGAAGGCCTAGGTGTTTTACTGAAACGTAGAGACATCAATAATTACTTCACCAGTGACAAACAGTTCATGAAGTATAGATGATTGTACTCGTTTTGCTGAAATTCCGCATGTTCAGAATAGTCCTGAGCATATTCTTACGCATCCCAGTCTTACTTAGCTCCTCAACACATCCGTGGTATTTCTAGAAGATGAGTAATATGAGACCTAATTACTAAAACGGGAGGTTTGATAAGAGCGTATGAAACAATGGCTTGATTACAGTGGTGATTGCAACATTCGGATGCATATTCAGACATGAAAATAATTGTGAACAACCTAAGGATATAGAATGTGCTAGCAATTATAGACATTTATTTTCAAAAACAAGAAAATATCCCTTGCCAAACTTCCATGCAAAATCTGATTTGAAGGTAGAATTCATCGTCTTTAGCTTCAGCCACAGGATGTGCAGAAAGTTGCTTTGTGTAAAGCTGAAAGTCTGCTCCTTAAATTTT